>JAADXZ010000027.1:0-75149 GCA_023338055.1 Phytopythium mirpurense
GAGAGAGAGAGAGAACAAGGACTCGTGCGCATTTCCCTTCACGTCGACGCACCGATGAGCGCCGTGTACTGCCGGAAGAGGTCCGTGTAGATGAGTTTGTTCTCCGTCTTGTTCTCAAACACCTCTGCACCAAAGCGGCCGCGCCGTGAGTCACCGTTCTCGTCGCTTGGAAGCAGCGTCTGCATTGTACGCACCGCAGTTGTTGAGGCAAAAGTCGTTCTGCATGCTCACAAAGTCGGGGTCGATCAGCACGTCCTGCAGCACGCCGATCATCTCATCGAACTTGGACTCCTGTCAATAGTTTTTTTTTTGCGATGTTAGGCATCATCTCGCTCTACAAACAAACGACGTGGCGCTACCACGGAACCTCGGTGTTCTCCTCGCCCACGTCGTTGCTGAAGACTTCCTCCTCGTCCTCCGCGTTCATCACATCCGAGATCTCGGGTTCGTCCGCTGCGACAGCTCCACCACACGTCAACACACTGGAGGAGCCGGCCGATCACTAGCTGTTGCGGCACGTACATCGAGGCGAAGCCATGGCGGCGAAGGTGTGGCAGCAAGTCAGGTCCTCTAGGCTCTGATTCTGCTATGGGGAGGATCGGGAGGAAGGCACAGAGTGCAGACTGCTCAAGTGAGAGCGACCGCTCACTCAAAACCGACGGCGAACCGTTGCGCTTCCTTGGGTTACGAATACGAATCACCAGCGCCTCTTTAAAGAAAGCGAATGAGGTGCCAAGGCTCACCAAGGAAGGAGCAATAGCACCATGATCATTGAAAGTCGGGACGGTGGTGTCGTGGTCTCGTGTTGTGTTGCCGTTGTGAACCCATTTTGACCTTGCCTCACATATTCGATATCACGTTGTACAGTTGGCGAGAGGAGCGAGTTCTCAGACAGTGAGGCGACCAAACTGAACTCTTGGCGCTCGACTGGAATGTCAGAGCTTGCCGCCGTCATTACAGGCGGAAGGAAATGGCTGGACCTGGGAATATGTTCGTTTGGCGTGGCAGTCCAGTTCGGTGCATGGGTGCGCCATGCTTTTGCGAGCTGGACACGCGAAGCTTACTGGACATGGCGCTCAGCCCGGTCCAGAGAGAAGTCCCCTGTCAAATCCATATCGTGTTAGAAAGGATTTTTATCTTCGAGGCAGCATAAAACTAAGATTTAGGCTGGAAACCTCTACTAAAAAGTATCTATAAAGGTACTGTAAACAAATAAAATATCGCAGGAAACTGTGTTAAAACTCCATCAAAGATGACGCCACAACTAAAAAGAGAACAGGAGTGATAGTCTCTATCGCCCAGAGTCCGAGGGCCATTTCCAGTGCGAGGCGACCCGCGACGCCGGCTTCTTCTGGGCGCGCGCGTTGCAGCGGGCCTCTGTGCGGGCTAGCGACGCCGAGGCCGTTCCCGCCGCCGTCCTCGCGCTCTCCTCTGTCCCCTGCGCTTCCCTCTGAACTTCTGGCGGCGCCCCAGCGATTCCTGGCTCGCTCGCGTCGGTCAAACGAAGAAGGAAAGGAGCTCCCGCTGCCGCCGCTCGTTTGGGACGGACGCGCACCCTTCGCGGCGCCATGAGGAAGAACGGGTGGAAGATGCCGTTCCACGCGCTGCAGCTGGTCACGTGGGTCGTCTTCCCGGGCATCATGGCGCTCTTCTTCGCGTTCTACACGCCCGTGCTGGAGAAGACGGCGGCCATCGCCGCGTCCGTCGTCTACGCCGCGGCCTGCGTGGTCACGACCGCCTCGGTCGCCCTCTGCACGGGCATGGACCCCGCGGACGACTGCGTCCTGCGTCCGTCGGTGCGTAGATCACCGCGAGGGAGGCATCTAAAGGCGCCTTCGCTATGTGTTGGCCTAACGATCGCGACCACGATGGCGCTGCTGGTGTAGACGGACGTGCGCAACACACGCGGAGAGGACCAAGTGTACTGCAACGTGTGCATGAAATACGTGTACGTGGTGCTCTCCTTGCCATGGAAGCGCGCACGTACTCGCCTCCAGAGCGGCCAAAGTGACGCGCTGTGTGTGTGCTGTGCTGCCTATTCCTCTCGATCCTCTTTTCCCTGAACGCGCAGGCACAAGGAGAGTCGCCACTGCCGGCTGTGCGACAAGTGCGTGGCCGTGTTCGACCACCACTGCAAGTGGCTTAACAACTGCGTCGGCCAGAAGAACTACAAGTACTTTTTAGGCTCGGTCATCGGCGCGACCGTGTTCCTGGCCATCCAGATCGCGGTCGGCATCGCCGTGCTCGTCTCGTGCTACACGAGCGACGACACGGTGCTCGAGCGTCTCGCGTCCTCGTATGGATGCTCCACGGCCGGGAGCAACAGCACGGAGCTGTGCCCGGAGGACGACTACAACGTGTCGCTGATGTCGCTGCGCGTCATCCACATCGTGATGCTCGCGTTCCTCGTGCCATGGCTGTTCATGATCGGACAGCTCACCATGTTCCACTTCCAGCTATGTACGCGGATGCTCCATCGCGCGCTCTTAGACCTCCCGAAGCTAGCGGGATCACTGACTCCTCATGTGCTGATGTGTGTGTGTGTGTGTACGATGATAGGCTACGAGGGCATCACGACGTACGACTACATTGTGCGGCAGCGCAAGCGCAAGATGGCGCGCGACCGCGAGAACGCCTCCAACGTACGTGTGTATCCCATTTGACGCGCTGAGCGTTCTGTATCGATCCCGCCTTGGCGACAGCGGCTATTTATACACTCTCCGGTCTCTTTGTCTTGTCGATCCTGGGTCTCTAACCTTGCTAATGGTATTGTGGTGTGTCTGTAGCCCCACGGTCCACGGCAGTCGCTGGTGGCGCGTCTTTGCGGCTGCTGCTCCGGTAAGAAGGCGGCCGCGCCCGAGAACAGCACCAAGCCGAGCGACAACAACACGCACAGCGTGTCGCGCAACTCGGAGCGGAGCGTGCAGAGCGAGGAGGAGGAGCAGGCCGCGATCGAGGCCGACGTGGACGACGACCTCGAGGTGCTGAGCAGCCAGAGCGGAGAGATCCGCGAGCGCGAGAGCAGTCGGAGAGAGCGACGCAGCGGCGGCAGCGACCGCCCGCGCGGCTTCAGTCTTCACGTCAAGCTTGGTGGCTTCTCGAGGCCGAGCCACGAGGAGCTCCACACGCCGAGCGAGCCGTCGTACACGCCCGCGTCCACGGGCGGCAGCAGCGCGCAGTACCTCGTGGCGCCGCACACACCAGGCACGCCTGTGACGCCACGGTCGGACGCGGGAAGCGCGTACTTCTCCACCTCTGGCGATGAGCACGACGAGCACGCGACCAACCAGCCGCTGCCAGGGTACTTGGTGTCCAGCGACTCGTCCATGGTCATGTACGGCCGCCCGTCGGCGAGAAAGTCGGACAACCACATCGTGTAAGGCTGGCTGGGCTCTCAGGGCGACCGGACCACACGCGGCCAGGGCGTCGGTCGCCTCGGGAGGGTGGCGCTTGGATGCCTCCATGTCAGAGCGAAGAAGGACTGCCGGACCAGACGACGACGGTACAGTATTTAACATCAGAACAGAAGTCGCGGTCGTCGCGCGCTGGCGAGGGACGCGCCACGCCATTCCTCGCGCTCTCTGCGGTTAGTACACCAGGCAGTTGATTTGGAGAGGAGCACGCGTGCGTGTTGTGCGATACGTGTTCTACCTCCGGTCCAGTGTGCGGGCGGGTGGGCTCGAAAGCCCGACGCGATGCCTTCAGAGACGCTACGAGTGGCGACGCGACGATCGGAACGCCGCTACTGCATGGCCGCGAGCGTCAGCGTGCTCTCGCCGGCGCCGATCACGACGTGCAGCACGTCGACAACGCCGCTGACCTCGGGCGTCAAGAGCGACTTGCCGAGCTGTCCAGCGCTGGCGCCAGCCTGCTCGACCTCCAGCGCGCTCAGCGGCGCGACGGCCGTCCAGGAGCCCATGTCGAATGAGTGCTCGCCGATACGGAGCTCCGCGTGCGGCGCGATCTCGTGCGTCTCGCGCACCTTGGCGTTGCCCTCGGCCTCCTGCGCGTCCGAGCCGAACACCGCCGTCACCTTGACCGCGTGCGCCGTCGAGTTCTTGAGCGCCACGGTCTTGACGTAGCTAGGAGGACCCACCATCTTTTTTCAATGGCGTGGCTCCTTGGGGGATCTGGAGGTAGCTCGCCGTTGCTTGCTCGGGTTGATGCGCGTTTGGATTGTGGGAAGCTCAACTTGACTCTCGCTTATTCGGACGATCTGTCGCATTCTCCCTATTTTCTCTTGGGGTGACTATGCATAAGTAGTGGACGCCTGATTTAACCGGACATGAGAAGGGTAACCCATTGTTCTCGCATGCATTCTGGAAGGAATGGTGGTCCAGGATGAAAGGGCACGGCTACCGAGTCGAGCCGTCGACCTAGACGCTCTCCATGATGATATTGGGCGCGTACGCACTGCCACCCTTCATGATACGGATCGAGTGCTGCAGGTGGCGCAGGCGGTCGATTAGGCCCTTCATCACCACGTTGCGCTCGTACACCTCCTGTCGTTACAATACCAGCAGCGAACATGGCAACGTAAGGCTCCCAAAGCGCATCCATGCACAACAATGGGGTATACGCACTCTCCGGAGCTGGTTACGCCGCTCCACGAGCTTCGCAAGGTGCTCCTATGTCATAAACAGCAGCAGCAGCACCGCCAGTATATTAGCGCCGTGACACCGCCCCAGTGCATGCGTCGGCATGCCCACCCCACCTTGTCGGCAGCAGAGCTGTGCTCGCTCTTGGCCTCAAGCTGCTTGACAATGGCCAGCAGGTCGCCACTCATCTTGATGTACTGGTTCTTGAGCGTCGCAACCTTGGTGAACGAGTCCTGGATCTCCTCGGGCGAGTACGGGATCACGATCGGGTGGCTAGCCGCCGCGCCGCCATGGAGCGCGTGGGGCGCCCCCGCCTGCCCTCCATTCGCTTCATGGGCGCTACCGGCCTCTTCCCGAGGCGAGTCAGGAACAGCAGGTGACCTCGGGGGCGACGGGGGTGCCGGCGCATCGATCGCGAAGAGCTTGGAGCTCGGCTGGAGCGGCGGCTTGAGGTTCACGTGTTTGGTCTCTTCGAGTACGTGGTACGCGATAGCCAGGAGGTTATACAGCAGCTGGAGACCGTTCTTGGACGCCGCGCCCGTCAGAAGAGATGAAGACGCCCCGTGGGCCGCCGGAGACGACGCGTGCGCCGCGCTGGGAGCGCCGGTGGCCGCCGGAAGTTCCTCCTCGTGGTCGTCCATTCTCGCGCCGTATGTGTGTGCGTAATAGATGGAGAGATTTTATAAGACTCTTACTGCGACATTCGAGCAACATTGTTTTGGTCCCCTACAGCATGATCTTCTTCAAGCAAGGCAAGGTTACTCGGTAACCATGAGGAAGGAGGTGGCGGCGCGGCTTCGCGGCTTCCTGCGGCGCGTAGAGCTGGCCGCAGGCGCTGGTAGCGATGGGAAGCGTCGCTCGCTGCTCCAGTCGCTATCCTCCCCTACCACCAGCGGATCCCCCGCGCCCCGTAAGCCTCCTTCCCAAGCGACCGCCTCCACAAACACCCCCACCTCAGGAGGGTCCCAGCTCGGGGACATCATGTGGAAGCCCTCGGACGAGTTCCCGGGGCGGTCGACGCTCGACCAGAAGCAGTCGGCATTCCTGGACGCGACGAGGGACGCGCAGGTGCTCGCGCGCATCGCTCGCGCGGCGTTCCGTGGCGTCTGCCAGCCCTCGGCGCTCGCCATGCTGGGCGTGTGCTCCTGCGGCGTGCTCTCGCTCTCAGCCTACGAGGCGACGCTGCTGCTCGCGAGCGTCCCTGCCGACGCGGCGCACGTCGAGGCCTTCTCCTCCATTGACGCCGTTGTCTCGACGGCCGACGCACTGCGGTTTGTGGCCAAGTACGCGGCCGAGAACTTCCTCGCGAGCTGTCTGTGGGACTCGCGCGACCCGACGCTTATCGCGCAGGCGCTCGACCTCGACCCGGCGACTCTATTGGCAGCCCTGGACCCGGCCAACTCGTCAACGGACGCGGTGCAGCAGCTGCGCATCGACCGCGTCGCGACGCTCCGGTGCATGGTCGCGGGGCTCATGGTCATCACGCAGCTGCTGAGCATCATGCGCTCCAGCATGAGCGCCGCGCTGAGCTACAGCGAGAGCGTGTACGCTGGCCACGAGCCGCCCCTCCGAGGCGTCCAAGAGCGCGTCATCCGCCTCGCCGGCTCCAGCAGCGACGTCACCGAGGTGTCCATGGCGCGGTACGGCGCGCACATCCTGCCCGTGTTCGAGCAGCCAGCGCTGATCCGCCACCTCGTGGCCCTGTGGTCCATGAACGGGCGCGTGCCGTGCGTCTGGCACGTAGCGGCCGGTCGCTACGGCTACCGCCACTCGTGGGCGGCGCTCGACGTGGACGAGGACTTTATGCTGCGAACGACCACCGGCAAGTTCGTGCTGTGTATGGAGGCGGATGCCTCGCGGCTCGACAGCGCGCACGATCTCCGGAGAGCGAGCGCCACGAGCGACCTGACGATCGAAGACGCGGCGCAGGCCTATCGCCTGATCGAGCGCAAGGCGTCGCTAGCATTGAAGCGCCCCTTCCGGAGCCTCTGCGTCTTCCTCGGCGACGGCCGACAGCTGTGCGACACGGGCGGCACGCGCGCGGTGACGGTGCAGGAGCGCATCCAGCTCAAGAAGGAGGTGGACGTGCTCATCGATGCCAAGGCCCCATTGTTACTCGCGATCCTCAAGTGGTGCGGCCGGTTCGTCGACGACCGCAAGACCATTGTGCTCGACGTGACGCCGCGCAACTACCGACCGCTGCAGTGTCTGCTTGAGGCCAACGGGTACACTGTGCTGTCTCCCTCCGAGGCGGGCGATCAGCAATCGGAGAGCAGCAGCACGTCCAAGGCGGTCAGCAATGGGTCCACAGCCGCCAAGAGCGCGGCCGCGTCCTCCGACGAGAGCAACAATCGCGACAGCACCAAGACGGTCCCGCCGACGCGGCTGCCGCGACTCGTGTACTACCCGACAACAGCGGCGACCATCAACGCCGTGCATGCGAGTCTGACATCGGGCAGCGCCGCGGACCCGCGGCAGTGCTGCGTGCTCATCAACAGCCCGTTCGGGATCCAGCACCTGCAGGAGATCGCCGAGGCCCAGGGCGAGCGCTTCTACCCCGTCTGCGCGGCCGAGATCTATGACGATTACTTCCGCCAGGTGCGCGTCTGGACGCGCATGGGCCACTCGCCCGCCGACATCCAGTGCGAGCTGGACTCGCGCTTTGCCGCCGTCCGAGACGTCCAGGACGCCATCGCCGCCATGGACGACGACGACTCGGTGTGTAAATAGGTATCCACAGGCGCAGCGACAGCCCCAGAGCGTCAAGAATGTACTAATGGGGTCCATAGACGATGGTTGCGGCACGTGTCAAAGCAGACAACGCCTCGGTGTAGAGGATTAGAGGAGGAGCGCGTCGTCACGAAGCGCCAGCTTCCCTCTTGCCTCTCTCTCTCTCGCATCTGTACCCGCTCACGCACATTCGCAGTCCTCACCTTGAGCAGCGTCACATCACCGTGCATGTGCCTTTCTTCTCGTGTTCGTCGCCGCTCTCGTCGCTATCTTCTTCTTGCGCATCCTCGTCTTCTTCGCTGCCTTCCGTGTGCGGCGGTAGTCTGGCGCTCTCGGTAGCAATCTTGGGCACAGCAGCCGCAGAAGGCGCTACAGAAGCAGCTTTGCTTCTCCCAAGCTGCGCAATCGGGTCGTTCGCGAGCTCCTGCTCCTGCTCTCGGCGCTGGGCCTCGGCGATCACCTCCATCGGGACGCCCATCCTTGACGCGTCCGCCTTGGCCTGCTCCCGCAGCACCGCGTTCTTGACCGCGTCGTTCTTGAACGGCACTGCATCCAATCACAACCGCAGCAGCATAACCAGCACCATTAACACAGCACATGCTATACAGACACGGCCAGCCGTTGCCGGCTCACCGAACGCGTCGTCCGCGGCCTCGGCGTCCAGGTCCGGCGGCGCTTCCCACGTGTCCTCGCCCGTCTCCGTGTTGTGGTAGTACGTGCGGCCCTTCTTGGACGTGAGCACGGACCAGCGCTTGCGTCTGGGCTTGGCAGGCTCTGCGATAGCCGCTGGCGCGGCCGAACCGCCGTCAGGACCCGCCGCGAAGGCCACTGTCTCGACCGTCACGCTCTTCCCTCCGTCCGAGATCTCAGGCTCGTACGCGCGCCCGCAGACCGTGCACCTTCCCAGCGCCAGCATGTCCTCCTTCGGGACGTTCACGCGGCAGCCCGCACACTTGATGAAGCGCGCGTTCAGCGTCGCCGCCGCCGCCCCGTTCACCCCGCGCGCCGCCATGTTCCCTTTCCTTGCAGTTGTTCGTAGCTTCTCGCGGAGATGTGGTTGTTTGCTGTGTGTGGTACGGTACACGTAGTTGAGCAAATGAGTTATGCGAGGAACGGTAATGCATACATTCAATTCTTTTGCGACAACCTTCACGTCACTTTATCGAACATTCGCGCCAATTCTTTGTCACCCGTCAAAGTCGCGTCTAAAATTTGCCGTCGCTCGTTTTCTCACTTGGATTTTGTATCGACTCAGTCCGTCTAAACGGCGCTAGCAACTCGAACAACCACCGATCTCACGGTCGAAGAGGGAACGGGACTCCTGAACTTCGCGCTCCCCACGCCACTCCGTTCCTCCCTCCGTCCCACGCTCTCGCCCGCAGTCGCCTTCTCCCTCGGGTCAATCACTAGCGCGAGCGCCAAGCCCTCCGCACGTCTCCAGGCGCGCGCGGAGATGATCGGTGACGCCGTTCGGTGCGTCCCTCGCTCGCTCCTCGGCTTGTGTGCTCGATATCAACGCTAACGGCCGACGGCGGGGCAGGTGGGCGACGAGCACGGTAGACGCGACGGTGGTGAGCCCCGTGGCGCAGCTGCTGTCCCAATCGGTGGCCAACCCGTACGTGCTGAGCGTGCTCATCTGGGACCGGCTCAAGCGCATGACGCCGGCGCGCGCGCGCGACCTGACGCGCCTGCTGTCGGTGGCGCTCGGCAACGCGCTCGGTGTGCTGGGCGCCGAGCGCGCCAAGCAGCTCGCGGGCACGGCCAGCCGCCTGCAGGACCAGTTCGTGCACGCGTCCGTGTCGCAGCCCGGCCGCGAGGTGGTGCTCAACTCGGTCGCGACCGCCTCTCGCGTGGCGCAGGCGCTCAGCACGCCCGAGAGCAAGCAGGCGACGCGCCAGCTCTTCGCGACCGTGCAGTCGGTCGTCGACTTTTTTGCGAGCGCCGAGGGCCGCGGCATCTTCGAGACGCTCGGCGAGTGCCTCGCCCAGCTCGGAGACGTCGCCGCGTCCCCCGAGGCCTCCATCTTCCTCACCGAGCTCGCGACCAACCTGCTCCACGCGCTGGAAGTGGAGCGCGTGCGGCGCGAGCAGACGCGGGAAGAAGCCGCAGAGCCAAAGCCCGCAGCACAGGATGAGGACGAGGAGAAGGCGCCGGCCGTCGAGGTCAAGGAGGAGGCCGGGGTCGAGCTCGGCGAGCTCCACGACTCGGGCGACAAGCCGCCTGCCTCGCCCGCCTCGTCGGTCGCCGAGACGCGGTGGAGCTTCGAGACGGAATCGGCTTTCTCGGACGCTGCCTCGATGCGGCATCGCAGCTCGATGACGCCGTCGACGACGCCCCAAACGCCCATGTACGCGGCTAGCTCCATGCCGTCGCCGTCGCCTCGCGAACCCAGCGAGGCGGCAGCCTCCGTGGCAGACACGAAGGCTGCTCGGTCTGCGCGCATCGAGAAGGAGGTGCTGCTCCGAATGGGCGTCGAACCGTCGATGCTGAGCGAAATCCAGCGCGTGCTGGACCGACTAGCAGAGGAGGAAGCGGCGCGCCAGCGGCGGCTTGCGGGTCTTGATATTGAAGACGACAATGACGTTGCGGGCTTGGCGATCCCTGAAGCGAGCGGCGAGAGCGGCGAGGAGGAGGACGCTGGTATTTCGTTCGCGTTTGGCATCCGCTCGTCGTCGCTCCCGGACCTTGAAGAGACGAAGTCAGCAAAGGAGAAGGCCCCGATCGACCCGAGCGACCGGCTGCTCCCCGAGTGGAACACGCCGGCCGTGCACGACGCTCTGCGCCGGCGCCATGTCCAAGCGACCGAAGTGTTGGAGCAGCGGGAGATGGCGGGCGTCCAGGCGCGCGAGTTTGCCTCTGCGCTCGCGCAGCGCCGCGTGCAGCAGCAGCAACAAGGTGGCGGCGAGATGACGCCGGTGGACCTGGCGGCCTGCCGCGTGATTGCGCAGATTCTCGTGGCCGCCTTTGGCGTCATGGTGGCCATGACGTGCTACTTTATCCTGCGCTCGCTGTTCGTGTAGATTAAGTCGATGGTCGCCCGCTTCGGGCCAGCATGAGCCCCCTTCTCTTCATATATGCCCCTGCAATACGCGAACGCGGTGATAGACTCGCTAACAATTTCGTGGGAGGTGCACAAGAGACACCCGAGCCACGCTCCCCATGAACCGTGGACTGTGAAATGGGATCACTTATCCCTAGGAGGAAGCAAATCTGTATCGATGGCGAGCGTGCTTGCCGGTCGAGTGAGAGTTTGGATAGGCAGAGGAGTTGATCGAGCACGATGAGAAACGATAATGGGGCTGCATTCAAGCTTGAAGAGCATCCTCTAGGGTGACATTCACACGAGCAGTAGTCCATTGTAGTTGTAGCTATCGTACACATCCATGGCCATGCGGTGCCGACACGATCGCTAGTAGTTGATCCGTCAACAGACAGGAGGATGTAAGGCAAAGCTGAACTTGAAGTTGACTCGAACTTAGAAGAGTGAGTACTGTATTTACTTTGGGTACAGAAGCATCCAATCGTAGTGGGCTCGCAATCTCGGCCTCCATGATTGTGAGCCACACACGTTTCAACAGTGTGCTCCTCACGCAAAGACCATACAAAGCACAAGATAAAATATTGAACGGAAGGAGCATGGGTACATATCGAGGTACATGCTGGTCATTCGCCGAATTGCGCGCTCAACAGCAACTGCCGCGTCCCTCAACTACTGAACACCTGCAATATAAGGTCATGTTGGCCGCGCAGTCCGTGTTCGAGATCCTGACGGTCGTCACCTCCGTCATCCTTCGGGTCTCGCCCTTCCCAGACTACTACCGCATCATCAAGCACAAGGCGCCTGGCGAGGTGCAGCTCCTTCCCGTCGTCGCGCTCTTCGTCAACAGCGCCGCGCTCGTCATGTACGCGTGCGTCATCGACGACTACGTGCCGCTCTTCACGACCAACATGTTTGGCGTCTGCACGGGCATCGGCTTTGCCATCATCTTCTTCAAGTACGCGCTCGACCGCGTGTACGTGTACAAGATGTGCGGCTACGGGCTGCTGGTCACGGCAATCCTGCTGCTGTACACGACCCTGGGAGCTGCTGGAGTGACTGGCGAAACGCGGGACCACGAGGGCACAGTTCTGGGCTGGATCACCATCTTCACGACTGTGACGCAGTTCGGCGCTCCACTGGCGACGATGAAGCGAGTGATCGTCACCAAGTCGAACGCGTCGTTGCCCTTCTTCATGTGCCTCATGAACGTCATCAACTGCAGCTGCTGGGTCACGTACTCGTCGCTCAAGTGGAACCCATTCATCCTGGCTCCGAGCATCGCGGGCACGCTGATGGGCGTCACTCAGGTCGCGCTGTGGGTCACCTACCGCCGCCAGCCTGCTGGAGAAGCGACCCAGAAGAAGGCACTGAACGGGCCGCCACGCGAAGCGCTCGTGTGCGATTCCATTGTGATCGAGACGCCACTCGACACCTCTGCTCTCCCGAGTCGCGGCTCGACCAGCGACTGCATGTTCAACGAGGTCACCACGCCCCGAATGAACGATACAGTGGCTAGACGCTAGACATGAGGCGCGCCATCACGACCAAGTCGATCGCATCGCTACCATCTTTCTAAGTAAATACCATGGATGTCACCAGCAATTGCTACTTTTTGCCCGTCTATTTGTCCTTGAAATGATAGGGAACAACGCCTTTATCTGTGCCCCAAGCCTTGTTGGCACTGTTGGGCGTCGTATAAGTGCTGCTTTGGACAGTGTAGCACAAACCTCGCGAGGAGGATCAGGTGCCGAATGACACTGGCGTTGCGGAGATGGAGGGCGGGTTGCCTCGATGACTGTAAAGCATAAGTACCCATCGCGATTCGACTGGCGACAGCGCATTCATTGAGACTGCGACGTCCTGGCAGCAACTGAGCGTGCCAGTATCCGTTTGGTCCCTTGTTTATACCGCATCACTTCTCGATCTGGACGGAGGCGGCCGATGCCCAGTCACTCAAACTGGCTGCTAGTCCGGGCCAGGCACGCAAGCTGCTCGAGCAGATACCGCAGCATCACGTTGCACTCCGACAGCAAATCCCGCCGCATCACGTTGCACTGCGCGAAAACAGGGACTCTGGATTGCATTGATGCATGCAGATGGCATCTGGATAGCTCCAAACAAGAAGGCACGACGGTGGATGTGGGCTTCAGGCGCAGGCTCCAGGTGTAGAACTCGAAGCCATCCTCGCATGAGGAACCTCGATAAGTTATGGTCCGACTTTGAGGCCAACGCTGAAAGCGGCACCGAAGGATGAGCAGCACGGTGCTACAGTGCATTTGTGTACGCTTGTACATGCACAGTACTGTTTGTACCCTTATTAGGACCGTAGACGGTCCACGTTGAAGTGAAGGAGGACACATCCCCGGCTCACGGCTTGCGATCCTTTGACAGTGTACATGTTACAGTACATTACACTAGAGATGGCGTCAGTCAGTATACTGAGCGCTGCATGTATGTAGCGCTGCAACCCAACCGACTCGAGCAGAGTCCTGCCATTGGTAGTCGCCTCGCCAACTAGCCACTCTGCAATTTGCCAGTCGAGCCACAGGCGAGAGGCTTATACGACCTCCACTGCGGTACCCGCTCGAGCGTACGCTGCATTGAAGCTATGGCGACCACGTTGACAGTGTTCAAGGTGCTTGCGATCGTCTCGTCGGTCATTATGCGCGTCTCGCCCTTCCCGGACTTCTACTGGGTCCACAAGTACAAGACCACGGGCGAGGTGCAGCTGCTCCCCGTCGTCACGCTCTTCGTCAACTGCAGCGCCGTCGTCATGTACGCGTGCGTCATCCGCAACTTCGTGCCGCTCTTGGTCACCAACCTCCTGGGCGTCTGCACCGCCATCGGCTTCATCGTCATCTTCTACGCGTACACAATCGACCGGGCGTACGTGTACAGGGCGTGCGCGTACGGGGTCGCGGTCACTGCCGCCATCCTGCTGTACACGATCCTGGCGGCGGAGGGCGTGACGCGCGAGTCAAGGGGCGAAGAGGGCACCGTCCTCGGGTGGGTCACCATGTTCACGACCGTCGTGCAGTTCGGCTCTCCGCTGGCGACCATGAAGCGCGTGATCGTGACCAAGTCGTCGGCCTCACTGCCCTTCATGATGTGCCTCATGAACATCGTCAATGGCGCACTGTGGGTCACGTACTCCGTTCTCGAGTGGAACGCGTTCATCCTGGCTCCAAGTGTCGCGGGTGTCGCTCTGGGCGTCACGCAAGTCACTCTCTGGGTTATCTACCGACCACGCGGCGGTACCAAGCCCAAGCCGAGGCCCAGCCAGCCACCGAACGATACAGGCGACTCTGTCGCGATCGAAGTGAGTCCGAAGCGCCGCAACCCGCACGAGCACATCTCGAGCTTCCTCTCCTCGGACGACACCCGTGTATTCGCTGAGCTCCAGTCGCCCGTTCCCCGCGGCGACTGAAACACACGAGACCTCTTAACTGGAGTAATGAACTAACCCCCCATGACCATTGCATCGTTGCTGTTTGATGTTGAAGACGGGAGCGAAAGAAACATCCAGAGCGATGCGAACGTGTTGTCGAGTTTCCGAGGCTATAATGAGGCTGACTGGCATCAAACCCTTCGTGATGCAGTCTCGATCGTAGGGTACCACGCGCTGCCACAAGAATGCGCTGCTGCTGTATCCAACCCCGTCACTTGAAAAATACCGACGGAGTTGGTGTCTTTGACGTGTCGCAGTCGCAACTCTGAGTGCGTCGATTGACGCGTGTCACCGCCGCGGTCGATGCGGCGATCACGTTAATAAAGGTGGCTAGATCCTCCAACTTTGGATTCGATCGACAGTCTCTTGGGCGAGGGAGCTGCTATGAGCTTTGGTCGTTGTCTGGATTGCTGGGTGGTCATTGAGCCAGCAAGCTTGGGCTTCGATCGCGACGTCGCTTCGAGTCAATTCTAAGCACGATCCTCATGCTCCATGCGTCTCACCGCAGCAATGATCCTCTCTCTGTATAAATATATATGGTGCGCACGCGTCAGCGAGCAGCACCAGTCTATGCTACGCGCAGCCCTCTCACTCAAACAAACCCCTTGTTGCTGCTACCAGTAAGTACTGAACGATCGAAGGTCGCCATGGGCGCCATGCAATCTCTGACAACAGTGGAAACAGAGACCGCACACACGGAGCAAGTCGAGCTGCCAGTCACACCAGCGCAACGCTCGTGCTCTTTCTTCTCTCTGATGGCTTCAACGCGCCAAGGGCGGGCGGTGGGCGTCCATGGCCAGCTCTCGAGTACAATTACGTGGACCACATTATACCCCGTCTCATGGTGTACGTACGAACCCCACGCTGGTGCTTCGCGAAGGTCCATGTCGCAGCAAGGGACGCCGTGTCTTTGCGGGACCACATTGCGTCGCATCGCGAGCTACAGTACATCAGCATCTATCTAGTCAAGTCGCTCAGCGCTTGGCTAGACACTCCTGAATTTGCCAAGCAGCGCCGACCCCAAGCAGCAACGACCACCTTTCGTCCATCACCAGTTCGCTGTCCATCACCATCATGTCGACGGGGCTGACCGTGCTCAAGGTGCTTACGATCATCACGTCCGTGACGCTGCGGGTGTCGCCGTCGCCAGATTACTACTGGGTCCACAAGCACAAGACCACGGGCGACGTGCAGCTGCTGCCGGTCGTCGCGCTCTTCGTCAACTGCGCCGCGCTCGTCATGTACGCGTGCGTCATCAGCGACTACGTGCCGCTCTTCACGACCAACATGTTCGGCGTCTTCACCAACCTGGGCTTCATCCTCGTCTTCTACGTCTACACCACCGACCGAGCCCTCGTCTATAAGACGTGCGCCTACGGCCTGGCCATCACCGCCGTCTTCCTTCTCTACACGGTCCTCGCGGCGACAGGCGTGACTGGTGAGACCAAACACGAGCAGGGCGTCGTCCTCGGATGGATCACGCTGTTCACGACGCTCTCCCAGTTCGCGGCGCCGCTTGCGACGCTGCGGCGCGTCATCGCGACCAAGTCGTCGGCCACGCTGCCCTTCTTCTTGTGCCTCATGAACACCATCAACGGCAGCCTCTGGGTCGCGTA
Organism: Phytopythium mirpurense; assembly: GCA_023338055.1. Lineage (NCBI taxonomy): Eukaryota > Oomycota > Peronosporomycetes > Pythiales > Pythiaceae > Phytopythium > Phytopythium mirpurense. Next base: position 15,433 of record JAADXZ010000027.1, read on the forward strand.
CTCTGCGGTCAAGTGGAACGTGTACATCTTTGCCCCGAACGTCCTCGGTGTCGCGCTGGGCGCCGCCCAAGTCGTGCTGTGGTTCGTCTACAGGCCAATCAACTGCAACGACAAGGCCAAGCCCGCTCTCCCAGTGTCCTCCGGCGCGCTCCCGGGGGACTCGATCGTGATCGAGATGAGCCAGTCGCGGCGCAGCACGCTCGAGCACATCCCGAGCTTCGTGTCCACCGGCGGCAGCTCCTTCGTCGCCCTCGCGTCGCCTGTGCAGCAGTCCCCCGCTCAGCAGAGTGCTAGCTAGATACGTGGGCGCAAAGATTAATAACTAATACGGTATGTATTTCTACCTACATGTTGATCACGCGTTGGCGGTTGCATGATGGCGATCGTGCTAGCTAGCAGTCGGCATGATGTGCGCTGTTCGTTGCCAGTGTTGTGGCCGGATAGCATCCGCGAACTCTGCGAGCACATTGCCGCCGATCGATACACCAATTGCGCAACTACAGTATTAACAAGCGTCGACCGTGGTTGGCTGTGTCGCGCTCGCATCGCCTGTCGTGCAGCTCCCAGCGCTCCTGGTCACTGCCGACACGAGCGTTCGTCCACATCGTTATGCCCCAAAGCGCATCGTAAATTTAGTGCGGTGAAATATTACGAGATATGTCGAAAATGACCATTTTTAGAGGTAAAAAACGTACGTTTCTTCTTTTTCTTGTGTTCTATATTTAGGTTTTAATCTCCAAAACAAAACACAATAAGTGCCTATAAATGCGTATTATGGACCTATTTACTATCTTATGTTCAATTCCACGACACGACAGTTCTCTCTTTTACGGTATTACAGTTTCCAATATAAACTCGGCGTCCAGCAGCTTTTCTCCATGAGCGCGCACACGTACGCGTCCAGCGGGAGCGCGCCGCCGCTTCCTCCGCCCATGTCGACGCTCGGCACGACGTCCGTGACGCTCCTCCCTCCCCCCGCGTCACTCCCGCCGCTCTCCGCGCCGTCCGTGCTCGGCGGCGGCGGCGGAGCCTACTTCCCGTCCTCGAACGGCCTCAACCCCGTCGTGGGCGCGAGCGCGACGGCTCCGCGCGTGGCCATGGAGGGCAAAAGCCTGTTCACGTGCCACGGGTGCGGCGCGCTGCTCAAGTTCAAGCACAGCGCCGTGTCCATCGAGGAGAAGATCCGCCGCCTGCGCCGCATCGAGTTCGAGCGCCGAGCAGAGAGCGACGGCGGCGGCCGGCGCAGCGGCGACACGGACGACGCCGTCGAGGCGGAGGCGGTCGAGAGCGACAGCGAGGGCGGGGCGAGCGACCGAGGGTCCATAACGCTGGCGCTGCCGTTCGCTGGGGGGCGCAAGTCGGCCACCGCGGCCGACGGGAGCCCCCTGGCCCCGCCGGAGCCTGTCGTCGTCCCGGAGATGGTGTGGGAGAGCCAGACGCTGCACGGAGGCGACGGGGGCGCGGAGATGGCGTGGGTGCCCGCGCGGTTCGCGCCAGCTCAAGGTGAGAGCGCCTTCTACAGCTGCAACCGCGGGCTGCACGGCGACGCGGTCGCGGACGTGGTGCCCGCGCGGCTGCTGAGCAAGCCGCACCTGTGGCTCTCGCCGGACTGGCAAGTCGACATGGCGCTGCCACAGTGCGACGACGAAGGCTGGGTCTACGCCACGAGCTTCAAGGAGTTCCACTCGGCGACGCAGCCGCGGCGGGACAGCGAGGAGGACGCGGAGGCAGTACAAAAGGAGGCCGAGGAGGCGCCGGACGCGCCGCAAGAGTGCGTCGTGCGCCGTCGGCGGCTGGTACGGAAGCGGCAGATCGATGGCAGCGACCTGAGCTGGTTCCAGGAGCTGCTCGACTGCAGGTGCGCGTCTCCAAGCGGCGGCGTTTTGCTCGTGGAGTCTGTTTCAGGGCGTCTAATGCATGGGGATCTATCTGGTCGAGCAGCTCGCTGCTGCAGCAAAAGAGGACGCCGACGTGCCACGACTGCGAGGCCGCGATGCTGAGCGGCTTGCAACAGTACGGGAAGCAACAGTACGGTACTACTATGATATGGTGAGGTTGGCTGCTAATTCTCCCATCCATCCTTGCCTCTGCCTGCGCTCTTAGGAAACTGTCCGGGCTGGAAGAGGACCGGCAGCATTACGAGGCCTTTCTGGAGCAGTTTGCAGTCGACATAGCGTCGATGAAGCTGCCTAGCGAGTCGCGCACACCACGATCGATTGCTGAAGAAGGTGAGGAGGAGGTGGAGGAGGACGACGAGGACTGGGACGAGGAGGACGAGGAGATCCAGGCGCTCGAAGAAGAGGAGAGGCAGCTGCTGCGCGAGCTCGAGTCGGTCGAGGACGAGACCAAGATGGTCGAGGCCAAGCGGCACGAGCTGTGGGAGTCGGGCATGGACCTCGAGCAGCTCATCCGCGGGACGTTCGGCGAGGGCGCGTTCCTGCAGCACTTGCTTGGCCTGAGCCGCGACGAGCGCCAGTCGGTTGGCGTGTTTTCGGTCCACGCGTCCGACATGCTGCGTCGGCTGCAGCGCTACAACGTCTGCAACGACGTGTTCCACATTTGGCACGACGGACTGTTCGGCACCATCAACGGCCTCCGGCTCGGTCGGCTGCCGTCCAAGGCGGTCGAGTGGGTCGAGATCAACGCGGCGCTCGGCCAGGCCGTGCTGCTGCTCGTGATGATCGCCGAGCGCGCCAACTTCCAGTTCTCCCGCAACCGACTGATCCCGCGCGGGAGCTTCTCGCGCGTGGCCAACTCGTACGGGCGCGAGTACAACTTGTACAGCGACGGCGGCATGTTCCGCCGGCGCGGCTTCAACCAGGCCATGGCGCTATTTCTCGAGTGCGTCGACGAGGCGGGGCGGCGCGCCATGCACGAGGAGCCGTCGCTCAAGTTCCCCTACAAGATCACGCGCGGCAAGATTGGCGACCTGCCCGTCTCGCTTGGCAACGACGAGCAGTGGACCAAGGCGCTCAAGTACGTGCTGACGCACCTCAAGTGGCTGCTCGCGTGGACCTCGAAGCGGTATTCGTAGCGGTCGGCGATGGGGAAGGCTTCTACTGTACTCGAGCCGTCTCCTGTCCACACGTCCGGATGTTGATAATTGCGCGTTGGCGATACCCGGGGACAGTATCGACCCGCCGAACGGACACTATAGGCGAGTTGGAATGGTCGCTCTTGCCATAGCAAGCCGCTGCCGGGATGAGGGACGACGCGGGTGTGGATGGCAGTCCAACGAGTGTATTGTGCGTTCTCTCTTCGGCTTAAATGAGTTTGTGGATGGCCTTGTGTATGGCGTTGGCCGCGTAGAGCAGCTCCTCCTGCGTCGTGTCGCGCCCGACCGACAGCCGCAGCGTGCCGAGCGCGAACTCTGGCGGCACGCGCATGGCCGACAGCACATGCGAGACGGACACTTTGGCGTCCTTGTCGCCGCTCTCCTTGTGGTGGCTGTGGCACGCCGAGCCAGCGCTCGCGAACACGCCCTCAGCCTCGATCACTTTCATACAAGAAACAAGTCATATCACGTCGCAGATAACGTGAGGCTCTCCGGAAACGGTGGTGGATAAGAGACAATATATACGAGCGTGAGCGATATACGACGACCACGGGTGCAAGGAGGACGTACGTTTCAGCAGGCGGACGGCCGAGACGTTGGCGAAGCTGATGCTGAGCGTGTTGGGCAGCGAGAGCTCCGGGTGGCCGTTGACGCGGTAGCTAATGTTGCTGAGCGAGCACAGCTTGAGCAGGTTCTCGAGCAGCACCGTCTTGCCCTCCTGCATGACGACGCGGAACTCGGGCAGCCGCTCGCGCACGAGCTCGCAGGCGGCGCCGAGCGCCACGGCGAACGCCACGTTCTCCGTGCCGGCGCGGCGGCCGTGCTCATGGCCCGCGCCGTGGATCAGCACGTCCGGCTCGGGCGTGCCGCGGCGGATGTAGAGCGCGCCGATGCCCTTGGGCGCGTACATCTTGTGGCCGGCGATGGAGAGCAGGTCGACGTCCAGGTCGCGCACCGACACGGGCACCTTGCCGACGGCCTGGCTCGCGTCCGTGTGCACGAGGATGGGGTGGGTCAGCTCCGGGGTCTCGAGCACGTGGCGCTTGAGCGCGCGCGCAATGTCCCCGACCGGCTGCAGCGTGCCGACCTCGTTGTTGGCGAGCATGACGGACACGAGACACGTCTGGGGCGTCACGGCGGCCAGCACGTCGCCCACGTGCACGCGGCCGAACTGGTCCACGGGCAGGTACGTCACGCGGAAGCCCTGCGTCTCGAGGAAGCGGCACGTCTCGAGCACGGCCGCGTGCTCCACGGCGCTCGTGATGATGTGGTCGCGGCCCGTGGCGCGCCGCGCCGCCGCCGCGCTGCCCTTGAGCGCGTAGTTGATGGACTCGGTGCCGCCCGAGAGCAAGACGACCTCGCGCTCGGCGTCTTCAGCCTCGAGCATGGCGCCGACCTGCGCGCGCGCGCGGGTCACGGCCTGCTTGGCCGTGGCGCCCAGCGGGTACGGAGAGGACGCGTTGCCGAACTGCGAGCCCAGGAACGGCAGCATGCTCTGCAGCACCTTGCTGTCCAGCGGCGTCGTCGCGTTAAAGTCCAGGTACGCGCTGCTCGCCATGGCCGGCCGTGTCGTGTGCCTTGTGTCTGGTGTGTGGGTGGAGAAGGAGAAGGAGGTGGGTGGGTAGAAGTGGGTCCTTCTTCTGAGCTGGAGCGTGCCAATCGCCGACTGATGTGCAAGTGACCGCACAAGCAGGCGGCTAGTGTGCAGATACGGATGGAGAAGCTATCCGATAGAGTAGTGTGTGGAGCAGGAAGGCGCGCGGATTGCTGAGGAAGTGCCTCCCATTTCTTTTGGTTTGTGTGGGAGTTTTTTTCGGCGTATCCCAGGAATCCCAACGTAGAAGCTCCTCACGCTAATCACGCACATGATTGGTGGAATAAGTGTCTAATTTGAACATTTCAACGAATCGTAGGCGGTGATGAGGCTTCAAACCGTCTGTAATTGGCTAGAAACGGTCCGGTCGGACGATTTCTGAGCGCGAAGCTTCTTGCCAAGCGCGGCGAACGCGCGCGGCACGAGCCTCCGGCGCCCAAGTGCCTGCTCGCGAATACAGTACACACCGATACCGGTATTGGTGGGTACGGTACCGACGTGGGGCGGGGAAGACGACGGACGTCTGATGTCCTTCAAGGACCCTCCAGGACTCCTGGAGCGAGCGACGTGGCGGCTTCATGGCTCCGGCTTCCAGGGATCGCGACACTGCGCCGCCGGCCCTCAAGGAGCGCCGGCAAGAGGTGCTACAGCGTATGCAAGCAAGTACAGTACTCGGGCATCCACCTCTTCTGATGCAGCGTGTATCAATATGTGTGTGTACCATGGTACCGGAGCAGCCTAAGGCGACAGAAGGAGCGAGCGGGGGCCAGCTGCCGACGCTGCTGGTGCGTCGCGAGTCGCGCAGCGTCCCTGTCGCCACCGCATGCTCGAGACTGGGTGGATACCGTACTGGATACCGGGGTCTGATACAAGGGCATCCGACCGACCGACCGAGGAGCAGGGCAGCGCGGCGGCCGGCATGATCGGGCGCGTCTTCTGCCACCCGCTTGACACGGTCAAGGCGCGCTTACAGGCGAGCACGGGGGCCGCCGCCACGTCGCTGGTCGCGCAGCTGCGTCTGCGCGGACTGTACCGCGGCCTGGGCGTGAGCATGCTCGGCTCGGCGCCCGCGACGTGTCTGTACCTGACGTCGTACGAGGTGGCCAAGGACTCGCTGGCGACCCACAGCGCGCTGTGCGCGGCGCACCCGTCGCTGCTCTTTCTGGGCGCCGGTATGGCCGCCGAGGCCGTCAGTTGCGTCCTCTGGGTGCCCATCGACGTCATCAAGGAGCGCATGCAGGTGCAGCAGCAGCCGACTGCGGCTCCGGCTGGCGACAGTCCTAGTAGCGCCGTCTACTACCGCAACACGCTGCACGCGGCGAAGACGATCCTGCGCGGAGAAAAGCTCCGGGGACTATACAAGGGCTACGGCGCGACGCTGCTGTCCTTCGGACCCTTCTCGGCGCTCTACTTCCTCTTCTACGAGAAGGTGCGCGCGCTTCCGGCGCTCTTCGCTCGCTTGCTTCAGTAGCTGCGCTCGCCCGCCCTTCGCCCCTCGTCTCACGCCTTCATCTACCGGTACTGCTGCTGCTGCATCTGCGACGCGGGCAGAACAAGGCGGCGGCGCAGACGTTCCTCAAGGTGGACGAGCTGGCGCCGCAGTACACGCTGCTGAGCGCGGCGTCCGCCGGGGCGGCGGCCTCGCTGCTCACCAACCCGCTCGACCTCATCAAGCTGCGTCTGCAGGTGCAGCGCGCGGTCGTCGCCGCCGACGCGAGCAGGAGCTCAAGTGCGCCGCCGTACCGTGGGGTCGTCGACGGGCTCGCACACGTCGTCAGGTGCGTCGTGGGCGCTGAAATGGCGGTGTCGGTCCGAGTGGCGTGGTTGACGACTGCTTCCACAGGACGGAGGGGCTGCTGGCGCTGTACAAGGGCGCGGGAGCGCGCGTCGCGTTCCACGCGCCGTCGACCGCCATCACCATGGCGCTCTTCGAGAGCTGCCGACGCGTGTTCGCCTCGCTCTTGGACGAGTAGCTACTACTGTTGTAGCCTGTCCAGTGCTTCCAACAGTCCGTCAGTAGGTGCCAGACGAATATCTTTGCCAGCCGGCCACGAATCGATTGTTGACGCACTTTGTGGCTTCATGGACGCCCGCGTGTTGCGCTTGCTTATTCCTTAGCTCCGTCTCGGTTCTTCGCTCGACTGGTAACCCGTGGTGGCCCATGGAGCGGCTTGGCTTCCCCTGCCATCGCGCGTATCGCTGTCAGCTTGCGCGCGTCGAGCCCTTCGTCCTTGACGAACGCCTGCTCAATCTGGACGACGCCACGGTCCGCTCCCGCTTCCGACGACGACGCACTGCGCTGGAGAAGCTTGCGGCTCGTCGGGATGACGCCCAGCAGCCGCGGCGTCTCGCCGTCGTACTGGAGGACTTCCGTGTGGTGCAGCACGCCGAGCTGCTCCATGCGGTCGCGCTTGCGCTCGAGCCGGTCGCGCTGGAAGGACGCCTCCTCGACGGCGCCCACGTTCTCCCATTCCTCCTGCTGGTCGTCCAGGTCCTCCTCGGCCTCCTTGGAGATCTGGACCGTGTTGTACTCGGCCGGGGCCGCGCTGCTGCTCGACCCGCCGGCGCTCTGGTCGTTCCACGCCGACACGAGCAGTGGGCAGTCGTCGTGCAGACGCAGTTCCAGCACGCTGCCGGCGTGGATGCCGTGCTCCTCCAGCACCATCACATTGGCCTCCTCCCCGATGAGCGTGTCGCCCCAATAAACCTGCTGGTCCCAGATGGACAGCTGCTGCTCCGTCAGCCCTTCCATGTAGTACTTGAGGTAGTTGACCGTGTGCTTGGCGTGCACGCGGATCGGCAGCAGCATGTCGCGCGCCGGCAGCGCGTGCGTAAACTCGTCCTCGCCGTCGTTGTCCTCGTCCTCATCGACCAGACACCCGCTGTCCTGCAGCTCCAGCGCGACTCGCGGGAGGTTCGCCACAGCTAAAGGGACCTTCAGATAGATAGAGAAGACGACTTCTTCCGCCTTCTCCACTTTCTGCGTCAGCCGTTGGTGGATCCGTGCCCGCACAGGAGACGTCTCGCGCTCCCTCTTGACGCGCTTGATGACGCGGCGCGGCGATTGCTCGTCCGAGTCGTAACAGTCGCCCATGTCACGACGTGACCGGCGACCACGCGGTGGTGGTGGCGATGAAGTTGATGACGACGACACGGTAGTGCGCCACGCCTTCGTGTCCGGAGGCGGTGGGGATAACGACGACACATCGTGGTGGCCGCCTCCCTGGTGTCCCTCTAACAGGTACGACGTCATCTTCCCGATCGGGAGCATGACGGGGACCTCCATGTCGATGGCGCTCTCGTCGCCGTTCGCGTCCGAGTACACGATCTTGCGCGTGCGGACGCCCGTGCCCACCTCCTCGCGCTGCGCTCCGTACACGCGGCCGCTCACCCAACACACGTAGCGGCCTTGCGTCAGCTCCTTCCGGTCGCACTGCTCGAACGTGCACACATGGGGCGATCCGTGCCTTTGGCACGCATAAATGCCATCTTCTAAGAACTGGAACCGAGCCGCACAGTCGGCCTGGCAGCACTCGGATGCTTTATCGAGGTGGAAACGCGTGTGGTAGTCCCCAAGATTGATCTCCGACGCGATCAGGAGGCATGGTGGCTCAGTTTGTGGAGCACTGAAGGCTGTAGACGCATCGTTGGAAGGTTGAGGAGTCGCGGGAGCTGGCGTGGCTTCCTCGTTGACGCGCTCCGGCTTGACTTCGCTCGTTGGGACTGGTGCGAGGTTGCCATGCAGCTGGTCGTACAGCCAGTTCTGCACCAGCCAATACGCACGCATCGGACAGACCTTTTTGTCGAGTTCGGCATCTCCTATGCGACTGGTACACGCCTCGTCGCACGCGTGGATGTACTTGTGCAGCAGACAGACGTACACGCGTCGGCGGGGCGAGCCGTAGCACTCGAGGTCGCGGTCCATCGACACGATCTTCCCGCAGCCGCGACCCACACACGGCTCTCCCGTCTCAAAGCGGATCTCCGTCGCGTTGATGCCCAGGATCTTGGCCCACTCGGCGATGCGGTCCATCACGTCCATCTTGTGCTTGACGCGCGCCATCCACTCGAGCGACGCAAAGTCCGTCGACGCCTCCAGCTTCATCTGGTGCGTCCCTACGACATCCCCGACAACAGCGTCGCCCGTCCCAGCGGCGCTCACATCGGCGAGCTTGGCGTCGTACGCGGCGCGTCGCGCTGGGTCGCTCAGCGTCTCGTAGGCCACAACGAGCCGCGCAAACTCGGTCGCGCCGTGGTCTACTGCATCGTCCTGCAGACCTGTTCCAGCGTCCAGCAGCTCGCTGTCAGCCTTTATAGGCGCACAGTCCTCTTCTTTCCGCTCGACAGCTTGCGCTCCTTCCAGTTTCGCTGCAGCAGCGCGCTGCTTGTCCGGGTGGAGTCTCAGCGCGAGCTTGCGGAACTGCCGCCGAATGTCTTCGCCAGAGACTTGTGCTCGGTCGCCCGTCAGCTGCAACAGCTCGTAAAAGTCGCGCTTCTTCTTCTGCTTCTTCGGCTTCTTCGCCGTCGAGCTGCGATCATCGGCAGTCGCTTCGCGGCTGGACGAGCGCTTGCGCTTCCGCGCGGCGCTCCGGTCGTCCGCGCTCACGTCCTGGTACGGGTTCCAGCTAAGCGCGAGCGTCTCCAGCCGCCGCCCCACGGCTCTCCACTCCGCGCCGCTCGCGCTGCCCATCAGCTGCCGGCGCAGCGTGTGCGCGTCCGCTGCCAGGATCGCGCCGCGCTCCTCGAACCGCGCGATCTTGTTCAGCAGCGCGCGCCGCCTGGTCGTCACCTCGGCGCCCGCGGGCGCCGGCTCCATGCTCTGAGGTACCGGCGCCGCCTCCGCTTCGCCTGTTGCCGCGTGCTTGGGAGTTGAGGACGCAGGGGCGAGCGGGGATTCTGCGGTGTCTGCGGTGGACCTCTTCGCCATGATGGCAGCGTTTCCCTTCGCTTTTCAATACAAACAGCAAGTGTAAAAGCGCAAAGCTAGCTTCTCGTGGAGTTTCACTGCCGGGCTTATAGCTTGTGCGTCCGCGGTATTGTATGTTCTATCGAATAACGAGTGATGGTCAACGTCAAGTTGAAGTGTCGCATTTCATGCTGCATCACAAGTTTCTCACTTCAATCTGTATCGATCTCACTTGGCTTCCAACAGGATAATGTATGCTGTATACCAAGTCCATGCGTTATCACAGTGTTGATTCGACGAAACCCTTCCCAAGAAGCCAAAACGTGACGGCTCCAAGCGACAACAACAAGCGATGGCTTGGCGCCTCGCGCTGCGCGTAAGCGCCTTCGCGCTGCTAATCACCCCGATCTGTGCAGCCTCCGCCCATGGAGGCGGCGCGCTAGTCTCGTCCCCAGCGCCAGTGTCCACGCCGACGGGATGCCACGAAGACGCCAAGTTCTGTCCCGACACGAAGACGTCCGTCGTGCGCGACCCCGCGCTCAACTGCGCCTTCCCAGCGTGTCCGATGGCGTCGGACCCTGCGGAACCCGCGCTCTCAGCCACGAACACGCTGCGGTCGAGTATTGAGGCTTCTGCGCGTCGCGCGGACGACTCTAATGCCGCTCCGTGCCCCTTTGAGGAGTAGCGTGCCACAGTGAATGTATTTGATATGGCAAAACGACGCCCACCTGCCTCTCTCTATATCCAATATACGTCCCGTGGGGTCCCAAGCGCCCCGTATCAGTTGCCGGACGCCGTGTAGAGCTGCATCTGCGTGGGTGGGATGAGCAGGTCTTCGTTGATGGGCGCGCCCAGGTACTGCTTGAGCATGTCCTTGAGCTCGGCGTTCTGCTTGGTCAGCGCGTCCACGTCGTCCAGCGCCTCCTTGCGCCGCTGCAGCACGCCGTGGTACTTGGTCAGCCCCGTCTCGAGCGTGCGCAGCACGCGCATCCTGCGCGCGGGGTAGAGCCGCACGAGCGCCTGCCAGTGCTCCTTGTCTGCGCGTCGCGCCTCGGCCGTCCGCGTCGCCAACGAGGCGGAGGACGAGGAGCTTGCAGCTCCGCCACCACTGCTGCTTTTCCCTCCACGTGACGCGCCTTCGACCGAGTTCTCCCCTGGTAGCGTCGACACACTCGCGCGGCGCAGCATCCGCGTTAACGGCGCCGCACGCTTCTGCTCGTTCATTTCCTGCGTCGCAGCGACCGCATTGGCAGCCACGCAGAGCGTTAGCCACGTCCGTATAGCTGCAGCTCTAGCGGATGGATGGCATGGACGTGCGTACCTCGACGAACTGTTTGATGACGCGGATGACGTCCTCAGGACCGACCATGAGTCCCCAGCCCGTGGTCGGCGTCGTGGATGCGGGCGCCGAGCTCGTGTTGGCCTGGCCGCCAGCACCCGCCCCGGCCGCGTCGGCGGGGACGAGGGCGCGCGGGTCCTGGAAGAAAAAGCGCATGAGACGCTCCATCTCGCCCTCGCTCTCGACCCCGAGCGCGCGCATGATCATGTCGGCCTTGACCAGCTCGGCCTCGTCGTCCGGCAGGCCCTCGATCGCTGCCTGCACACTGGCGTTCACGAGGAAGCCGGCCTCGGACGCCAGCAGCTGCAGCATGTACTTGAGCTTGGCGCTCGAGATGCGCTTGACGGCCGGCGCGTCCGCGTCTCCGAACTCGTCTTCTGCATTGTTGTTGTTGCTGCTGCTGCTGCTGTCACGTCGACCACTCGTGTGGCTATCATTAGAGCTTGAGCCAGCAGCGGGGTCGCTCAAGCTCGGCGGCTTCTTCTTGCTGCCGGGCGCCCATTGGCTCCACGACCGCACCGGCTGCGGCGGCGGCCGCCACGTGAGCCCGAGCTGCTGCTCGTGGATGACCTTATCGGCCGCCAGCATCTTCTCGAGCTTGGCCATGGCCTCGTCCTCGTGCATGCGCCAGACCTCGTCGAACGTGCTCTGGTCGCTCGCCTCAAAGTGCGCGTACTTGCTTTGCAGGTCTTTGTACTGCTTGGTCAGCCGCCGGTACTCGTCCGTCAGCTCCGTGTTGAGCGTCCGGTCGCGTGCGTCCGTCTGGTTGTACTTGGCGATGAGCGCCGCGAGCGCGTCCTTGAGCCGCGCGAGCTTGCGCTTCTGCTGGCCCAGCGTGGCCGAGTTCTCCATGTCTCGCTCCGTGAGCACACGGTAGTTGTACTCGAGCTTCTCCGTGTTGAGCTGGTACGTCGCGCGCATCTCCTCGAGCTGCTGCTCGAGCGTCTGAATGTTGGTCTCGAGCTTGATCTTGAGCGCGTTGTAGTCCTCGGCGTCGCGCACGCGCAGGTCCTCGATCTCTTGCAGGTACTGCTCGTCGCGAGCCTGCTTGGACTCCATGTAGACCATCTCCATCTCTCGGCGGCGCTCGAACAGCGCGTCGATCTCGAGCTTGTTGCTCGCGAGCAGCTCGTCGCGCTCCTTGAGGAACGCGTCCTCCATCTGCTCGAGCTCGGCCTCGTACTCGTCCTGCAGCTCGCGGTACTGCTGGCCCATGCGCTCGAGCAGCGTCTCGACGTCCTCGGCCTGCGTCTTGAGCGCCACCACGTACTCCTCGTCCTTGGCCTTGAGCTGCCGCTGGAACTCGCGGATCACGCCGTCCTTGGACGCCAGGATCTCGCGGCACGCGCGGTTCTGCGCCTCGAGCTCGCGGTGCAGCTCCTGCGGCATGCTGAACTCGAACAGGTCGGCCCAGCGCATCTCGACGGCCGCGTTCTTGGCGCCGCTCTCGAGCGCCTCGTGCTGCAGCCGCGCGACGCGCGCGTGCCGCCGCTCCTCCTCCTCCACGCGCCGCCGGTTCTCGGCGTCGTCCGCCGCCACGCGCACGCTCGTCACGTGTCGGATGCCCGCGATCTTGCGCCGGTCCAGCTGGTTGAGCGAGTCCGCTACCTGCTGCTGTCCACGTCCGAGCCGCCGCGGCTCGCCGCTGCGCGAGCTCCGGCGGCGAGACTCGTCGTCCTTGGACGCGTTGCGCGCCTCGATGCGCTGCCGCCGCGCCTGGATGCGCGCGTCGCGCTCGCTCGCCTCGCTCGCCGGGTCGGCCGCCTGGGCGTTCGCGCCCTTGCCACCGCCATGTGCTACTGTAGACGCGCTAGAGGAGCCACTTGCGTCCATACTGCCGCTTCTCAACCGAAAGAGAGGGAGGGAAAGCACGGAATGGACGTTCAAGAGTGAGTGAGAACGTCCAGGCGGTCGTTACAGTGCGTGCTTCTACAGAGTCGACGCTATTATCGGCAAGCCGCTCTGGTCCATGAGACACAACTTCGCTACTATTGGCGCACTGCGCCATTCTCCTCAAGCCATTGGAGGACAGTGTGATGGCCGTTCATGGTTGCGAGATGGACAGCGTGGGCGCTCCAGTGCAGCTGAAGACTGCTGAATAGCCACTGGACGACGGACAAGTGGCCGTTCGCGACCGCGCCATCGATCGCCACGGACGAGCAGCCCTCGCGACGGTGGGCGCTGAGCCACTGCACCACCTCAAGGTGTCCTTCGCGCGCCGCCCAGTCCATTGCCTGCGTCGTGCAACCCTCGTGTCGGTGCGCGTGGAGCCACTGGACAATGTCCAGCCGCCCTCTCCGAGCCGCGCCGTCCATGGCTCGGGTCGTGCACCCCTCGGATCGGTGTGCATGCAGCCACGTGACGACTGCGAGGTGTCCGTTCGCAGCAGCTTCGTCCATCGCCGACATGGTCACGCAGTCGACCGATGAGTTCGCGTGCAGCCACATGACGACGACAAGGTGTCCATTCGCGGCGGCGGCCTCAATAGCCAGAGACGGCGGCCGGTCTGTGAACCGCGCGTGTAGATAGCGCACGACCTCGAGGTGTCCGCCCTCCGCCGCTCGACATATTGCATCCGTGAGGTGGCTAGCAGCCACCTGGCGGCGGTGCTTGCAGCACATTCGAGTCACAAGCGCCACACAGCCGGTGGCCGCCGCGCGTGGGAGCGTCCACTTGTTGCTGACGCTGTCGAGGTAGTCAGAGATGGAGTGAGCGACGTGGTCGAGCGCCGCGACCGGTTCGCGCTCGCGAAGGACGACCGCGACGCGTTGGAAGACGCCGAGCGGCATTTGCAGCGTCTCCTGCTCCCCCCACTCGTCACGGGGATCAACTGGACAGTGTCAAGCGTCCATCGAAGCCCCGGAACGTCGGCAGTCCGCTGTGGCAATGGCGCTAGACGCTGCATGCCGAGTCTGACGCCGTCGGAGCTGTCCGACGGCGAGAAGCTACGTTAGGGAAGCACGACGTGTGCCGTCCGCATTGACCGACATCTGGATTGTTCTGTTATAGTCAGTCACTTTTGTCTGTGAACAGTCGCTTCGAATAAAGTTCCATATCAGCTTCAAGCACGTGGCGAGCAACCTTCGCTCAACCTCATATTTGACTTCATACAAACTCCAGTCAAACCCAGCCGGAGTCACACCTTCGTCCTCTTCATCCACGACAACCGCTAACGTGAATCCCGTGCTGCTGATGCCGTACGTACGTGCACGTCAAGTGCGGCCCCCCTCGACCTCTCTAGGTTGCCATTCCCAAAGCACCCAAGAGTCCGCCACACGATGACAAGCGCCGGCGAGTTAGACGTGTTGGCGAGCGCCGCGGCCGTGTGCCGCGCGCATGGAGCGCTCGCGGGGCTTCCGCACGTGGCGGCCGCCATCAGCGAGTTCCTGGACGCGACGCCGCGCTGGAGCCTGCCGCGCGCAGCAGCCGCGGGGCACGTGGCGCTGCTCAAGCGGCTGCTCCACCTCGGCCAGGAGCTGCGTTCGCACGACGCCTACAGCGCCGTCGAGCGCGCCGCGGCCTCGGGACGGCTCCACGTCGTGCGCCTCCTGTGCGAGCACTTCCCGAGCCGCCCCGGGTCGACCGCCATCGACGTGGCGGCGGCGGGGGGACACCTGGACGTCGTGGTGTGGCTGCACGCCAACTCTGCGGTCGACCGCGCGACGCTGTTCGCCATGGACGAGGCGGCCGCCAACGGCCACCTCGCGGTCGTCCAGTGGCTGCACGCCCACCGGTCCGAAGGGTGCACGACGCGGGCCATGGACTGCGCCGCGCGTGGCGGCCACCTGGCGGTCGTGCAGTGGCTCCACGCCAACCGAAGCGAGGGGTGCACGACCCAGGCGATGGACTGGGCGGCGCGCGAAGGACACCTCGAGGTGCTGCAGTGGCTCCACGCCCACCGACGCGAAGGCTGCTCGTCCATGGCGATCGACGGCGCCGCATCCAACGGACACACGCACGTCGCGCGGTGGCTGTACGCGCACAAGCACTTCCGCTGCTCGAGCCACGCGGTGCGCATGGCCGCCTCGAGAGGCCACCACCAAGTGGTCTCCTGGGTCGCAAACACTGGCGAGAGCGTCCCAACAGCCCGCACGTAGTCAGCGGCTGAGCCTACGGTGGCTCTCCTCTGCCACCTCCACGCAGCATCCCGCCTCACAGTTCGTGGAATACACACCGTCGTACAATATGCAGCCATCCTTCTTGTCCGTCCGTCTAGGTGCTAAGCGTGCCACGGGCCTTGGCGTCGCTCCGCGCGAGGTCGAGCACGTTGTCGCTGATGATGCCGTCGACACCCGCGCGCTTCTGGAGCTGGACGCACGCGTGGTTCGTGTTCTGGTCGCCCCACGTCATGAGCGCAGTGGCGGCGCCCGCACCCTGCAGCTGCTGTTTGACCACGTGGGCGAGCGCCGGGGTCGCGATCAGGTCGTCCGACATGGACACGACACCCTGGAGCCGCTCCATCGTGGCCACGTTGACCGCGAGCTGCAGCGTGAGCCGCGCGTCGAACGCAGTCGGCTTGATGCTCCCGTACGTGAGGAAGAGCACGGGGTAGCGCGTCTGCTTGGCGCGCAGCAGCACGCACACGTTCGGGTCGAAGCACGAGAAGAAGAGGCGGCGAGGACCCGCGTGGTCGAACACGCAGTGCAGGATCTCGTCCAGGTACGCGTTCATGGCGAAGCTCGCCGAGGCGCGCATGGCCGTGCGCCAAAAGCTGTCCGGGTACTTGATTTCAATATTGAGTGCCGTCTCCGCGGGCACATGGTGCAGCAGGTCCTTCAGCTGCGGGACGAACGCAACGAGGTGGTCGTCGTCCCGCTTGTCGTCTCCATCGTTTCCAGCCGTACTTGGAAATGTCGTGGAGCCTGAAGAGGACGCCTTCCCCAGGATCTCGCCCCAGTGCTTAGTGATGAGCTTCTTGAGCTGCGGACCCTTCGTTGGAGCTCCCGGGCGGCGATGGAGGGGACCAATCCACGACCGCGTCAGCTGGCGGAGCGTCAGCTCGTGGATGCCGACCTCGAACTCCTCGGCCTTTGTCCCCTTGGACCACGCGTTGGCGTCCTCGAGGCCGACGTTGAGCACGAAGTCGTGGTAGATGACTGGCACGCGGTCCTTGGTCAGCTGGACGTCGAACTCGACAAAGTCCGCGCCCGACTTGCCCGCCAGGATGAGCGACGCCAGCGTGTTCTCGCGAGTCAGCGCGTAGCGATAGCCGGCGGCCTGGTAGAACGACCGGCCCATGCCGCGGTGGCCGCCCATCAGAGGCGCACGTGGGCGCCAGTACGTTCGCCAGGAGGATGACAAGTCGTTCCGCGGGTGCGCGAACGGCTTGAGCACCAAGTACGCCAGGCTCAGTTGGCCGACGACGACGCCGTTGTCGAATACAGGAACGGTCAGGTCGCCTTCGCCGTGGGCGCTGATCTGCGACAACATCAAGAACGCGGAGCCAAGTAGCGTGGGACCACGAACACGCGCTCCAGATCGCTCTTGGACGCCGTAGACCTCGAATGTCAGTCGGTGTAAGAGCATTGACGTTGCAGGTGCAGCGCCCGCGCCTGACACGAGCTCCGTCGGGACCTTGGTCCGGAACACTTGGGCGTGCGTAGCGTCAGTGTAGTGCAGCGTTGGGGCCGATCTTGGCTTCCCTAGTCCAACTGGAATCGCCGAGGTGTAGTTGCGGATGTAATGCTCACGAAGCTTGTGCAGCCCGTCGAGTCCTCCCAGCGCTGCGATCAGATCGGATTCGTCCAGCACCTCGCACACAACCGCCGTCTTGGCGCGGAACGCCGCTGGGGATCGGGACCAATGGCGAACCAGCGCCAGCTCGTTGAAGAGCGAGCCTGCGTCAAGCGATCCGAGAACGTCGGATCCAGTAGCTGACGTGGCTCCGAGCACTTCGACGGTGCCTTCGCGGATGAAGAACGCGCGCTTTTGGTGCTCTCCGTAATCCAACAGCACGTCGCTGGGTGCAAACGACAATCGCTTCACTTGATGGAACAGCGTGTCACGCTCAGAGTCGCTCAGTAGCTGGCAAAGGCCGAGCATCCGAGGCCACTGCGAGCCCTCGACAGCGACGTTCCGGCCACGCATGCTGTTGTCGTTGTTGAGGAAGACAAACAGGTACTTTTCGTGGTTCAACTGGTAGTCCTCGAGGATCTCTCGCAGCTCGGTCGACTGTTTGTCCAGGGCCGCACAGCTCGTGGTCGTGACAGGCTGCGACTGCCACCCAGCTTGCCTCGAAATCGGCTCTAGGCCATCTTGTTGCTTGTCATGTATGCCATTGCACTGCTTCTCATGCTTTAGCTTGAGGGAGAAGGCAGACGACGCGTCGCTGCCGACCAGTTGCACGGCGGGACTCTTTTCGTTGAAGCTTCCGACCCACAGCCGCAGTTCGCTCTCTCCCTGGCTCGGGTCGAGCCACCCGCGTTCGATATATTCGTGGAACTCGGCGTCGGGAGCCACGTCAAAGCCATAGACGCCGTCGTCACGCTCAAGCAAAGCATTTTGACCCATCGGTGGCACTGAAAACGCTTCGAGCTCCGCGAATTGCAGAGCAGTCGACGCGCTTTCGAGCTGGAGGCGAAGGTACCTTCCGCGCACCGGCTTGTCAAAGCTCAAGGCCTCCACACGCGAGCCCCAGTTTGCTCCAAGTTGGAATGCATGCGCCTCGCTGCCCTTGGCATGCTGCAGCGACGCATCGGACCGGTCGAGCGGGGTGTTTGAGATGAACACCCACGCCGGTGGCGCATCTGTAGCGGTCGACGCCGCCCAGTTGGCGGGCGGCTGGCCATTCGGGTTCTTGGACTGCTCGTGGTACGTCATGCCCTTCCACAGGTGGATCCGTGCGAGGTCGCACTCTTGCTCGAGATCCACTTCCCACCACGGGTTCGTCTCCGTCAGCGTGCGGCAGCACCGCCACTCGAGGAAGCCGTTCGTGTTGCCGTTGTTCCCCAGCCGCGCATCTCTCAATCCAGGCGAAGGCATTCGCACCGTACGGAACGTCGAGCTCTGCGTGCTCGTCTTGTCGCTGTGCCAAAGCCCGAGCGGGTGGGTCCACGTGTCAGGCCATGCGGCTGCGCGCAGCAAGTGTCGCGAGAAGAGAGGAGGGGAGACGTCGCTAGATGATAGCGTACCGAGCAACATTGACGCCGTGGACTGCGGACACGGTCCGGTTGCCCGGGAAAGCCTCCCATGACAGCACCTCGAGCGTGTCTCGGCGCTTGAGCACGTACTTGTACTCCACCGACGCGCTCGGCCCCGCGAACGTGACGCGCGCGACCCACTGCGTCTCGGACTCGGACGCCTTCTTCACACTCATGGGCACTACATATGCACGCCAGCGAACAAGAAGACGCTTGTCAGCACGCCTTATCTCTCCTTATCCGCCTCCGTGAACAAGACGCTAGAGGGGAAACCTTGCTACGTACCGGCCTTGGCCGTGTCCCACGCGCCGAGCTCCGGGGCGCTGCCGACTAAGAACAGCGCCGCGGCGTCCCCGGCGGCGTGGTGGCGCGCGAGCACGCGCACGCGGAAGGAGACCGTCGTGTCTCCCATGCTCTTTCTCTCAGTAGATATCGGTGTCCACGTCGAAGGCTGCAGCAGATCTATGGATACACCAGGTCTGGGGGCGGCGGATTACCCAATAATGCGCTGATGCTGACGCTTGACGCTCGCCAAAAGAATCTTGCGTCAAGATTCGCGAATCTGAGACAGGAAGACTCAGATGATCTGATTATTGGTCATACATTTTTGCCGCTCACGGTACGTGATACGAGGTGGCGCGTGTACAGAGTCGCAAACTGTCTGTCTGTACGGAAGTTATCACAATGGGCGTCAAGCGGCCGAGCGACGCGGCGGCGGGGCCTGCGCGCGCGTTGCCGGCCACGGAGACGTCCTCAAGCGCAGAGACCTCGCGGCTTTTCGTGGTCTGCGGTCGTGGGCGCCAGCTGGACGAGCTGCGCGCGCTCTTTGGCGCCTGCGGACGCATCCGGCACCTCCACCTCGCTCTCGACCGCAGCCACAAGTCGCGGGTACGGCATGCTTCTCCTGCTGTCTGCGTGCTTATTACACGCGCGGCTCGCTATCCTTTAGTCTATACCGAAGCACTCACCGTGTGGGTTGTTGCTGCCGCGCGAAGGGCTTTGCGTTCTTGCAGTACGAGGACCCGGGCGATGCAGCGCGCGCGATCAAGCGGTTCGACCAGATGACGCTGGAGGACGGCCACGTGCTCAAGGTACCGCCGAGACCGTGCCATTCATTGCTACAACAGAGAGCCGATGCTAATGGGCGTGTGTGGTAGGTTACCGTGGCCAAGGAGAAGCCCAACGGCAAGCTGAAGCGCAACCAGCACGCGCGCCAGGACGCAGACACCAAGGTGAGCGGCAGTCTGGGCGCGGAGGAAGAGGCGGCGATGGACGGGCATGCGCCTGGCAAACGGCAGCGATCCAGCCCTCCCCAGTCCATCATTCCGTCTCCAAGAAGCGTCGCCGCGCCGGCGTTGCCGCTCGAGCCTGTGAGAGAGCGAGCAAACGACGATACGAACGAGGAGCGCAAGGCCAAGCGCGAGCGGATCGCGGAGGACAAGCAGGCGACTGGACAGCGAGATGCTGTGCCATTACTGGTCCCAGCCAAGTCGCTACGACTCTCCGTTGACGAGCAGTTGGCCGTCGAGAATACGATGGACGACATGCTGACAGCACTTGATCGCCACGCTGCGGCTCGTGGCCCGAACACACGACGTCTCTACGTGTCATACTTGAAGGCGAGGACTTTCCGAACCGATCCAACTCGATCCAGCGGCTTGCCGATGCTCAACGGGATGGCTTTAGCGGCCCAGGCTTCAGTGAGCGTCAAGGCGGAACAAGCTACCACGGATATGATCACGTCGAGCATCGGATCGGTCTCGCTTGGTGGCACGCCGAGTGGGTGTTCGCCTCGATGGGCTGTAGGCCACGCCACTCGTGCGAGTCGAGCTTTTACCTCAACGGTTACCAACGCTCTTCGATCTGGGAAGCCAATGCTTCGTCGACGCCGACAGAGCACGGATGACAGCGACTCGAGCGGAGAAGATGGCCAAGAAGGCGGCGGCAGCCGTCGGAAGCGAAGCAACACGACCGTGACATCGCCACCATCGCACGAGGGCTCCCAAGCCCACGCCGTTCCGTCGATCGCGGCAGGAGACAAGGTGAAGAAGGAACCGACAGTGCGATATCCGATTACGCACGGCATTCGCACACCGAGCTCAGCGGTGGACCCTTCTGCTCTGGCGAGGAAGCAGTGCAAGCGCCAGTCGTCGGGAGATGTGCATGACGAGGCCTTTCGGTCAGTGAAGCAGCAAGTGACGGGCTTGGGGCGCCACTCGACCGAGCTGAACCCGCAGGCCGCTGGGTCGGACAGCGTTGACTTGCTGGGCGTTGAGCTCGGTTCGCTTGCGAGATCTCGACTCTTCTTCGTCTCTACACTCAAGGTGCGTGGCGTCATACCGCGAGTCAGTTTGTGCGTCTACCTACACCGTGACGTACGTGACCGCTGTGGTTGTGGCAGTTTACACTCCAAGAGCTCGAGGCCATGTTCTCGGTGTATGGCGATTTCGAGTGGGTCCAGATCGTCAAGAGCTTCGGACGGATCAAGACGATGGCATACATTAAGTACTCACAGGTCGGTTGTTCGACTGCATGGGTCACTGTTCCAGCTGCATGGACTCTGAATGACGCTTTGGCATTGTTATATGCTCCTAGGCATCCACCGCAGCGATAGTCGTCCAATCCTTTGAGGGAGAGGCAACAGTTGGTGACCAAAGTCCTGGCCGTGACGACTTTATCAAGGTGAGTCGAACGTCTTTGTCGAGTTGTCGGGTGCGAATGATGGTTGATCTTTTTACGACAGGCTAACGGTTGCGTGTTGTCTTGGTCTGTCCATAACCAGTTGACATTCGCCGACCCCATGCGCTCTGTGCCTAGTACGCCAGCTTCCATTGAGCTCAAGCCCCGGTGCGACTCGATGGGTTCGCTACCTGCTGGAGGCGAACTCGTCGAACTGGACGTCAGTCCGCTCCCATACGAACGGCAATGGCTGCTGCTGCTTTTCGACCGGCTCGTGCCAAACCACGTGCTCTCGTCGATGGTGACGGCATGTCCTGGCATGGAGTTCGTCGACATCAAGCTGTCCGAAGCGTCTGGTGACTCGCAAGGCGTCGCGTTCGTCAAGTTCTCGACGGAGCAGCACGCCATGGACGCTGCGCAGGAGCTACACAAAACGGAGCTGCCGGTCGCGTCGAACAAGTTTCTACAAGCGCTTGTGATCGCCGACCCGGGCCAGTTTAGTGCCGCTTACGGACACGGGACAAGCGATTGGAGCGCCGATGGACGGCGATTAGGTGGCGGAATGGCGGACGACGTGGATATCGGAGCCGTCGAGGCGCGCTTTGCTCACTTGATGCGGAGCAACGGGGCTGAGCAGTACTCAAGCCAGTCGGTGGCGGACCAGCGCCAGGTGTATCCCGGCCAGAATGTCGAGCCCCGATTGGGTGGCAGTGGTTACATCGAGCCGCCGTCAATGGTGCCAATGTTCCCTGGTGGGTACCCGAACGGTGCGTATGCATCAACGGCCACGTACGGAGTGGCGCCGTCGGCGGCGGGTATGGGTTTCTATCCTGCGCCGATCCCCGTGCCACCTCCACAGTACCACCAGTCGATGTCGCCACCTCCAGTCATGTACGACAACCCGCCCTTCGGCTTCAACGGGTGGATGGAGTCACCGCAGACGCTCTTCTACCCGCAGTACTTCCCAATGTCGTCGAGTTCGCATCGACCAGACACGCCAGCGGCTCCGATGCGAACGAGCAATGCACATACAGGCGGTACTGGTCGTGCCGAGCCAAAGCCGGATCGCCGTCCTCCTTCCCCTTCGAGCTCCGACATGTCGATGGGCAGTGGCGAAAGCACCAACGGCAATGGAGCACCACGCTCCAAGCTGCTCGCGGCGTCCGTCTCCGTCTCCAGCGCGCGCCCAATGGACTTCGTCGCGGTCGTGTCCGCGCTTCGCGACTGCAGCGGCATGGTCGCGTTCCGGAAAGACGCCGCGAGCGCGAGCGGCGACGGCTGCGCGTTCGTGGCGCAGTTTGCAGACGACGCGCAGGCGCGAGCGGCGGTCGCCAAGCTGGACGGGACCGTGTGCCAAGGCGTCAAGCTGCGCGTGGGACTCGTGAGCGTGGGCGGCGGCGCCAGGAGTGGGAAATGGGGCGGCGGAGCGTCCGGGCGGCGCAAGCGGCAGCGTGTGGACGCGCGCGCCAAGGGCCGATCAGACGGCTAACTGTCGGTGTCGGTGTCGGTGTCGGTGTCGGTGTCGTATTGATGTAGTTGATCCCATCGAAGGCGCAGTTTTGAGCGCGGCGTGCAGCACGCGAGTGGAATTACGACTGATAAGCGCAGGAAACCCCCAAGGGAGTGAGTGAGACGGTGGTCCGTCAGTAGTGGCCAAAGTCCCGGTCCGGGAAGAGGCAGGGCGCGAGCAGCGTCCAGACGTAGAGCCCCATGGTGGCCCACTGGGACCCGATCTTGACCCACATGGACACTGCCGCGTCAGTGGCCGACGAAGATCTGCGTGGGCACCGTATCAAGAGCGTTTAGCATCTCCAAGTTAACGTAGACAGCTACTCGAGTGGAGCGTACCCGTCGGGACTGTCCCAGTTGGTCAACACCATGGCCATGTACAAGGACGCGAGCACCATGAGCAAGTGGAACTGGTAGTCTGGCACGCCTTTGTCGTCTTCGCCGCCGTCTTGCTCGCGGTGCTTGCGCAGCCGCGCGCGGGAAAGTCCAATGCTGTCCAGGTCCTCGTCTTCTCCTCCGCGCTCCTCGTCGCGCTCTCCCGAGTCCGAGCGGCGGCGGCGCGTCGGCTCGAGCGAGAACAAGTGCGTGTCGGTCGAGGACGTCTGCCAGCCCGTCCACGTGATGGTGAGCGCCGCCACGAGCGCGTTCACCACGACGCTCGACCCCTGCTCCTTGGCGCTCGCGAGGTCCACGAGCGTGCAGCTGCCGTTCGGGTTGGAGCGCACGGACTGGTAGCACAGCAGCACGAGGTAGAGCGTCATGGCGGACGGCGGCAGCAGCCCCACGTTGAACCAGGGCGCCACTACATCGGCCACAAGTTAGTGGGGGCCAGGCTGTCCTGCAAGCAAGCGTACTCATCAGACGAGAGGGGTTGACGCTCTACGTACGGCTCAAGCCGGTCAGGACGACGGACGCGACCGTCGTGATCGTGACGAAGACCACGTTGAGCTCGCAGCCGGCGTACTGCTGGTACATGATGGCGATCCCCGCGACCGACACGCCGAGGCACAGCACCACCGCCACCAGGTACGCCATTTCCCTACGTAGCCGCACGAATACCGGTAGAGTCCGCTCAGTGAACCGTCAAAGTAGCCAACGGCTAGGGTGATAATAGCAAGGGGGATGGCATCCGCACCACAGTTTCCGGCTTGACGGGTGGGACTGCGACGTGTAGTCCGCGTCCAGGAGCGACTGGCGCGCTTCGTCATCCTCGTCGGCCTCGTCCATCTTGGCCAGCAGATAGTCGCGGATGCCGTCTGGGATGGCTGACGTCAATACAAACGCCAACTACAGCCTCCACCCGTCGAGGATGCTACGAGAAGCGAGTGCGTACACGTGTAGTCGAGGATGATGACGATTTGGAGCACGATGAACAGCGCCGACACAACGCGCGCCATATCCGTGTACCCATCGTAGAAGCCTACAGACCCGTCAAGCACGGTAGCAGTGCCAAAGCATGAGAAATCATTTGCAAGTGTAGCGTCATGGTTCTCGTGGCGGTACGGTACCGTTTGGGAGGAAGAAGGAGCCGATGAGCATGCCGACGAAGATGGGGAGCTGGAAGAGAAACAGACAGCACACGTTCTCGCAGCCGCGGGCGACCGCGCAGCTCAGGAGCGCCGTCAAGACGAAGAAGCAGCCGAGGCTGAAGCTGATCCTGTCGAGTCCCCACGCGCTCCTTTAGGCTGTGTTGCACTCACTACAAGAGGCGACGAGTGTCGAGCGAACCTGTAGATGAACTGGTTGGCGATGCAGCTGCCGGCGTCCGGCGCGTGCTCGCACGCTGCGAAGAACTCGTACACGTAGCTCAACTGGGACAGCAGGTCTGCGTGCGCCACGGGGGGATACGCAATGGGATATGACGTCGTACCCGGGACAGACTAGGCGCTCAAGCGACCGCAAAAGCCACGTACGCTGCCCGAACGCACGCACAAGCGCCGCGGCCGCCGCGCTCAAGAAGAAGAGCGCCACATACGCCGCGCGCGCCATCGCTTTGCAGCCGCTTCTGGTGGATTTGCGCTGATTCAATTCCGAAAATGCGGATCAAAAGGAACGAACAGCTATGTGCGTGAGAATGATGGTGAAGCCAAGTGGATCACGATTAGAATGAATGCGATTCTATGCATGGAATGTGTGTGGTTATGATTGGCAATACAACTCGACAGTCATCCCGCAAACTGTAACTATAGTGTGGTCTACACTATATTATGTGAACCACTCATAGAACCATCGTCTTCAACCTTGAAGCCTAACCTTTCACAGCCGAGGTGCGTCAGCCTATTCTACTGCATTGGCAACTCGTAAACGAGGCATTCGCGTCCCCTTCGAGCGGACAGTCTCCTGTCGATGGGAACGCGTGCGATCTGCGAGTCAGCATCCATTGCCTTGCAGCACGTGCTCGTACGTTGTCACGACCACTCCGTGGGCGTCAGTGGCAAGAGTTGTTCACCTTTGAAGAGGTGAATAATCAGTCATAGTCGGTGTCGTAACGTTCACCTCCATGCTTGCAGTTCGCCCAACTATCATCACGCTGCACATCCAGCATTAACGGATCCGTTCTCAACTGTCTCGGAGTCGTAGCGGTACAATCACTATTTCCATCGATGGAGCCAACGTGAACCGATCGATCGATCACCTGGTAAAAGAAGCTATGTTTTGCAGTGCAGACTGCGTGAGGTGGATGATGAATCCGCCGCAATAGCTGTGAAAAGAGACCGGATGAACCCGTGCGGAAGTGTATGGCCGTCCGTCGAGTTGGGACTCTTAAGGTCACGGATTCGTGCTTGGAGTGGAGCCCAAGATTGCCTACTGCTGCTTTGGCTGGCGGCGAGCGAGACCATGTTTGGGACACCAGAGGAAGGAGTGGAGCGCTGCTCGGAGCTCTCGGAGGACTGTCGCCTGGGTCCAAGTACTGTAGGGACGGTCATGACGACCTCCGCGTCGTTGAGGGGTTGTCGTCCGCTGATTGGAGCCACTGTGAACATGTGCCAAAGACCATGATTTCTATGCTCGAAATGTCCGCACGTCAGCCCAAACCTGTCGACGTGCGTGTTTACTCGAGGCAGCTTCAGACTTCAGTACAGTACAGTTCGAAGCCTTTGTGACGAGCTCTCGAACGGCATAAGAACGTAGAGCAACCCATCAAGTACTGTACTGTACCACAAGGATCAATGCCAATGAGGTATCCGACGGCGGCATCGATCCGACGGCGGCATCAATCCGACGGCGCGCTAGCGTATTTCTCCACTACGGTACGCACTGCGGTCTTTGAAGATCGAAGAGCTGGTGGCTGTAGGGAACGAAAGACGACCGGCCGACCGACCAGACTCGCAGAGAACCTCTCCTTCCGCCACTTTTTGATTTGCTTCCTCTCGACCAAGCGCCTCAACACCTCGAGCCACTTACTACTGTACCGCCCCCTCCCTCTCTCGCTTGGGACAGCCCCAGAAGACATGGCGAAGCGTGCTCTCGAGCCCATGAAGGTCCCCGTAACGATCCTCACGGGCTTCCTGGGCAGCGGCAAGACGACGCTGCTCAACCACCTGCTCACGGAGAACCACGGCAAGAAGTTCGCCATCATCGAGAACGAGTTCGGAGAGGTCGGAGTCGACGACCAGCTCCTGCGCAAGGCCGCCGCTGCGGCTTCGAGTGGCTCCGATGGCGAGTCGGCACGTGCGGGAGGCGCGCGCGTGGCCAAGTTTGACGCGAGCGAGCAGATCCTGACCATGAACAACGGCTGCATCTGCTGCACGGTGCGCGGGGATCTGGTGCGCATGATCCACCAGATCTTGCGCAGTGTCGGAGACCGCGGCTCGCTCGACGGGATCATCATCGAGACGACGGGCATGGCGGACCCGTCGCCGGTCGTGCAGACCTTCTTCGCCGAGCCGTCGATCGCGCTGACCTGCAAGCTCGACGGCATCATCACGGTCGTGGACGCCAAGCACATTGTGCAGCACCTGGCGCCAGGGAGCGGCGTCGAGCGCGAGTGCGAGGAGCAGATCGCGTTCGCGGACCGGCTGCTGCTCAACAAGACGGATCTGGTGTCGTTGGAAGAGCTGGCGACGATCCGAAAGAGCATTAAGGACATCAACGGGACGGTCGACATCATTGAGTGCCAGCAATGCCGCGTCGACCCGGAGCTCCTGCTGAACGTGCAGACGTTCGACTTGGACGCGATCCTGACCAAGCGGCCCGAGTTCCTCAAAGACGCGGCAAAGGAGGGCGGCGACGAGCACGCGCACCAAGAGCACGCGCATCAGGAGCATGCGCACGACAAGAACTCCCACGGCTCCCCGTCATCGGTGACTGACAACCAGCAGGGACACACCGACCACAAGCACGCGGCTGACGACCACGGCGAGGAGCACCACCACCACGAGCACAAACACGGGATTGGGTCCTTGGTGTCGTCCGTCGGGATGACGTCGACCGAGCCGACGGTGCTTGCGCTCCTCGAGGACTGGATCGAGGACCTGCTGCAGGAGCACGGGGATGATCTGCTGCGCTACAAGGGCGTCATCAGCGTGGCCGGCGTGGACCGCAAGTACGTCTTCCAGGGCGTGCACACGCTCTTCAACGGTCGCTTCTCGGACCTGTGGTCACCGGACGAGAAGCGCGAGTCGCGGTTCGTCTTTATCGGCAAGAACCTCGACCGCGAGATGCTGACGGACGGCTTTCGCGACTGCTGCGCCGAGCCGCTGCGGTTCAAGGCGGGCGACCCCGTCTTTGCTCGCGTCCAGCCGGGCGGATTCCAAAAGGGCATCATTGAGCGGCAGTGGGACAATGGCAACCCGTATCTGATCCGGTTGGAGCGGACCGACCGCCTCGTCTGGGCGTTCAAGGACGACGACGCGCTCGTGCGCGCGCGCGAAGGCCAAGTCAAGGCGCCGGTACTAACGGCGATCGCTCCGCACCCGAGCACCGTCGTCGGCGGCCCCGTCACGACGTCTTCTTCGTAGTGTATGAGAGCTTGTGTGTGTATTGTCGGCAGCTCGTGCAACCGAATGAAGGTCTCGCTTCAACTTGAACATCACGTCACTCTTCGTCATCCATTTACTGTGCAGTACGCTGGCTCCAACTTTGCTCCCAACGTTGCCGGGTCTTATTCGACGACCTTTGAAGGAACACGGGGTGGCTATTGCAATATGGTCCTGATCACTGTCCATGGAAAGAGATAGCGTCACTCTGATGTTGTACTCGTGGTCTTTGGATGGCGATCATTCCAACACCAGGTCCGCTCTTTCTTCGCAGCGCTCATTCCTGAATCGAAACGCGCGGACGACTGACTTGGAAGGCCACCGAGCGCTCTTAGACTAGACGATAGAGCGCTCGCCGACGCCGATCGCAACGCCGACGGTCTGCATTGCGACGCACCTACCTCCGGTGCGGCCGACCAGTGTCCAGAGCCCTATTGGGCATCGCTATACCCTTCCAAAGGCGTCTGCAACTGCGGAGGATCAGGCAGCATAACGAGGACGTTTGAGGGTACGTTGGGTCAACCAGAGCTGGTTCTGATCTCCACGGAATGCCAGGGGTCGTGCTGTTGATGGTGATTGTGGTGTTACCGACGCTGGCGATCGTCTTCATTGGGCGCGAGCACTTCTAAGCTGTGCATGCTCGCCTGGTGTCTTTCAAACTGCGGACGTACCGCCGCAAGGGAAAAGCAGGCGGCGCGAGTGGCTCGAGCGAGGGCAAGCTAGTGGGCGGCAGCGGGGAGATCGGAAACCCACTCAAGTACCCAAAGAGCAACTGTGAAGAGCCCGATTTCCTCATCAAGAGCGGCATGATCTTCGCGGTCACAAACAACAGCACTGAGGTGCCCATTGGCATCAAGGGCGTCAACTGGTTCGGCATGGATACGTACCTTCGCCTTGTGGAATGTTGAGGAGATGGTTGAGGAGATCACTAACAACGCTATGTCGCATGACTCGGTTGCTAGATTCTACTCCAGTGACGAAGCCATGGTTTTTGGACTCTGGGATATCGCAACAGCGGGACCCACTGCCGCTGGTGTGAGATTGTGCTGGTATCTGGCTACGCGTGCTCTTGATGACCCCTTGTTGTTTGCCAACAGTACCACATCGCGTCCTTCCTGTCCGCTAACAAGTTCAACGTGAAGCAACGGCCGCTCATGGTCGACCACATCCTCACGAACACAGTGCCGAATCGGAAGCTGATCAATTGCTACGCCAAACCAGGCCGTGTCGACTAAGGACTACATGTCACTGCTCCAGAGCATCGTCCAAGTGCTGCAGTACCGGCGCATCGGCGGACTCATCAGTCTCCGCACACTCACAGGTGATGACACTGGCGGCCTCTGGTCCAACGACAAGGTCTCCGAGAAGGACTACCTGTCGGCTGTCGACACGCTCACACTTCATCGAAGGCCTCACCTACAAACCGCACGACCTCGACATCGACGGAGAGGCGTTCACATACAACGACTGGTACGGTGGCGGGTTGCAGGACGTGCACGAGCTCCCGGTCAAGCTCGGGACGGCCAACAAGATCGTGTGGGCGCCGCACTATTACACGCCCCCCAAGTCCGTCCAACCCTACTTCTACGACGGCGGCACGGTCGACCCAGCCACGCTCGAGCTGCGTGACTTCGTCGAGCTGTCGAACAAGACGCTCAAGAGGCGCGTGGATGCGACGACGACCGACATGTTTGGGTACCTCCGGGACGAGCAGCCGCAGTACGAGCGGCTGCTGGGCGAGTTCGGAGGCCTCTACGCCGGCGATAAGCACCCGAAGGAGGCCATCCAGCGGACTGTCGACTTTACGATCTCGACGCTGCTCGCCCATGGCTACGCTGGCGGATTTGCCTGGTCGCTGAACTCGGAGAGCAAGTATTAGCATTGCTATGCCGACCAGAGCCGCCGGGATCCAACGTTCAAGGAAGGCTAGCTGTAGCTCGACTGGCTCACGGCCAACACGGAAGGAATACCTGCGAGCACTCGCCGTCATGGACTCGCTGCCTCATCTCAAGCGCTTCCCGGGCGTCGGCGGCCCATGAGGCAGCACTCTTCAACTCGTCACGCAATGCTTTTGTACACTGTACCATAGCCACTTCAACTCGGTCAACGTAAAAATTGGGTGCCACTTAGTGAGGTGACCCCTTGTCTGGATATCTTGGGTATCCAGCCAGCTGGGTGGCAAGACACGGTCGTGCTTTGGCTTTGACTCGTATCACGGTGAGCTCAATTCGCCACATACTGGACTGCTGAAAGCGCGTGTACCTTGTAATGAAAAAATTACTGTCATGCTGCGACATGCGCCGTCGGAGTGCGCACGGTGATTTTTCGGACAGGCGAATGTCTGTTCTCTTGCCCTAAAAGTTTACACCAGGGAGTGTTCTCTCAGTGAAGGAACGCTCCTTGGCGCGAGGAAGGTTCGGCGCCATTTTCGATCGGAAAATTGACGTGTCGAAGCGACACCACCGTCCGACCTGCACGCGAACTGTCTATCAGTGCAAGGGCAGGCACGTCCGACGGTGTCGCTTCAAGGCACAGCACTGAAGCGGCGAGCGTCACATTGCGCGCCCATGCGGATTGCGACGACTCCACGCTCACCAGTATTGTCGTCCGCGCATTGTCCGCTCGCGTCGACTTTTCGCCACAAGTGGCCCACAACCGCACGCGTTGGACTCGTCGACTTTTCGTGACAGCTCCCGCCCCTTTTTCCTCCCATCGGATTGCCAGGCCGGGTTTACCTTTGAACGTTGTTTGAACCCGCAACCCGTTTGCTTTCATTTATTTAAATGCAGCTAAACACGACTAGATGGGTGGGTATACAATTCGCAAAACCCATTTGTTCTCGGCCCACCCGGGACAAATGGCGCCAGCGAGGTGTATCCTCTGCAACGTGGCGTCAGCGCCCCCACTCGGCGCTCGACCCGCCCAAAAGTCCGCGGGATCCGCGTGCCAAGCCCCCTCCCTCCCTCAACAAGAAGACAACCAGTGCGAACGCTCACAAGAGAAGAAACCGGCGAGCAAGCGCCCTCTCTCGCTCCGATTCTTAGTACAGGGTAGTGTGTGCAACCCCTTGCACCCTCTCCCGCGCGCGCGCCCAACTAAGAAACGGCAACAAGCGCACTCCCACCTCACGTGCGAAACCGCCCGGGACCGGAAAGGCCAGCGCGCACTTCCGCTCCTCCGGCACTCCCCCAGGCGCGCCATTTCCATCCGCGCGGGCTACAACTGGACGCGGCGCGGGGTGTCCGAGTCGAAGGGCGTCCCCTCGGAGCAGCAGCCGCCGCCGCTCACTTTCCTGCCGCCGCCGCCGAGGCCGCTGGTGCAACGCACGCCCTCGGGAGTCCGCGCGCCGACGGAGCGCACGCTGCAGCGCACGTCGTCCAGCCTGCGCAAGGTCGACATGGCCGGCTACTCGGAGGAATGGGTCGACGTCCAGAAGAACACGTTCACGCGAGTAGGTGGCCGAGAACTGCTGTATGCGTGTTGGCACGTGCATGTGGGTGACTGGGGCGCTCATGCTGTGGTGTCTGTCGGCCGTCTATTGGACTAGTGGGCGAACACGTATCTGTCGCGCAAGCGGCTGCAGATTGACGACCTGTACGCGGACCTGAGCGACGGGCTGCGGCTCATCGCGCTGCTGCAGATCATTTGCCGCGAAAAAGTCGTCCGGGTACGTGCGCCGACGCGCCTACGACCCCTTCCATCGTCTCGTATAGGTGTAGGCTGATGCATTGCTGACGACAAGGCACTTGATTTCGCATGTGTCGCGACAGAAACACAACAAGAAGCCGCGCATGCGGATCCAGAAGATGGAGAACCTGAACTTTGTGTTTGCCTTCCTGCAGTCCAAGAACGTCAACGTGACCAACATTGGCTCGGCCGACATCCTGGACGGCAACCAGAAGCTCATCCTCGGACTCATGTGGACGCTCATCAAGTCTTTCCAGGTTGCCGAGGTGGACGTGGAGGGCGTGTCGGGCAAGGACGGGCTGCTCCTATGGGTCAACCGCTCGCTGGCCGACTACCCGACGGTCGAGGTCAAGAACTTTAGCTCGAGCTGGTCGAGCGGCATGGCCTTCTGCGCGCTCATCCACCGCTTCTACCCGAGCCTCATGGACTTTGACAAGCTCAACCCGGCGGACGCGCAGACGAACGTCAAGCTCGCGTTCGATCTGGCGCGCGACAAGTTCCGCATCCCGCAGCTGCTCGAGGTCTCGGACGTGGCCGGACGTGCCAAGCCCGACGAGAAGAGCATCATGACGTACGTGGCGCTGCTCTTCAAGGAGTTCGCCTCGGGCGTGCAGAAGAAGAAGGCCGTGACGACCATTAGCAAGGCCGTCAACATTGCGCAGCGCCACCAGGAGCTCGCCAACGAGTACGCACAGAACGCATCCGGGCTGCTCGAGTGGCAGACGCAGCAGGTGGAGCGTCTCCAGACGCTGAGTCATCCCAAGCGCATCCCGGACATCAAGGCGGCGCTCGCCAACCACCTCGAGTACAAGAAGAACGACAAGCCGCCGCGCGAGGCGCAGTTTGTCGCGGTCGAAGGCTGCGCCGGCCGCTGGATTGCGAGCTGCAAGAACAATCAGCGAGCCATCCCCGTGCTCGACCCGCCGCTCGAGAAGCTCCAGGAGACCAAGGCCAAGCTGGACGAGCTCGAGACGGCGTTCGAGATGAAGCTGCGTCAAGACCTCGAGAGCTACCAGAAGACGGCCATCTTCCTCACGCGCGTGGTCAAGGAGCTCGAGAAGGTCGAGTCGTGGCAGAAGGAGAAGGAAGCGTCGGATCTGTTTGGTGACCACGTGGCCACGACGACCACGGCGGACGCCGAGGAGAAGCTCGAGAGCATCGACTTTATCAAGAAGATTGAGCTGCCGAGGTACAAGCAGCTGCTCGCGTCCGTTGTCGAGCACACGGAAGGTCTGTCGCCCGAGCATGTGGACACCGAGTCGACGCTGGAGCGAGTGGAGGCCATGAAGGCGTTCGTGGCGATGGTCGAGAGCAAGATGGACACTGTCAAGGCGCGCCTCGAGGAGCATCTCCGTGCGCAGCAGGAGGTCGACGCGGTTGTCAAGGACTGCAAGGTGCTCATGCGCAACCTCAAGTACGCGACGGAGGAGATGGACGAGGAGGTCGAGTCGGCCACGAAGCTCGAGGACTTGTCCAAGGCGGGCATTACGGCAGCCAAGGAGCACTTTGAGGCGGTCGTGGTGCCCAAGGTGCATGCGGCCGTCGTGAAGGACAATGAGGAGCTGCTTGGCAAGAAGCAGGTGCTCGAGAACGCCAACCGTGCGGGGGACATGGCGCTCATTGACAAGTGCAACGCGCGCGTTCGCAAGCTGCTCGAGTCGCTCGACGAGAAGCGCAGCTACTTTGAGGAAGAGCTGGCGAACGTGGAGCGCCGAGACGAAGTGTGCCACGAGTTCGCCGACCTGTCGGCCCGTATCAAGGAGCGGTGCACGCAGCTCACGCAATCGATCAACGTGGTCGAGGGCTCGCTCTCGGACCAGTTTGCGTCGATGGTCAAGCTCCGGCAGAAGCTCTTCCGGTCCAACACTGGGCTGGCAGCGCCTGAGGAAGAGGTCGAGGCTTCTCCGTCGAGCCCCGAGTCCGTCCCGACCGGCGCGGTCTCGGACGTCACAGACGTCGACAGCGTGGTCACGACAGAGGACGTGGAGAAGCCCGAGGAGGTCGCCAAGCCCGTGACGGAGGGCGAGGCGGACAAGGCGACTGACGTGAAGGAGACTGCTGCTACTGCTGAAGTGACCACTGTGGTGGAGGAGGCCAAGGTGACGGAGGAAGCTGCTGCCTCGGACGAGGTGGCTGCGGCAGCCGAGGTCCCTGTGACGGAGGGAGCTGCTGCTTCCGACGAAGTCGCTGAAGCATCGGAGGTTGCCGTGGCGGAGGAAGTTCCTGTCACGAAGGAGGTTGCCGTGGAAAAGGAGGTCCCTGTGACGGAGGTTCCTGTGACGAAGGATGTTCCTGTGACGAAGGACGTTGCTGTCACGAAGGACGTTGCTGTCACGAAGGAGGTTCCGGTCACGAAGGAGGTTCCGGTCACGAAGGAGGTTGCTGTCACGAAGCTCGTCGGTGCCCCAAAGAAGGTCGTCACTGTGGAGAAGCCAAAGACGGAGGAGGCGACGGCCGCATCGGACGAACTGGCGCCATTGACGGAAGACATGGAGAAGCTGGAGCTGATCCACGACGAGATGGAGCGCCTTCACGTGTACGCGAACCCGTACACGACGGACACGATCCACGGGCTGCGCGCGCAGTTCACGTCGCTGGAGAACGCGGTGCGCGACAAGGTCAAGTCGCTGGAGAAGGAGGTGGCGCTGAGCAAGGTGGGCAACCTGACGCCGCAGCAGCTGCGCGAGATCAAGGAGGTGTTCGACCACTTTGACTACGACAACGACGAGGTGCTCGCGCGCGACGAGTTCATCATGGCGTGTAAGGGTCTCGGGCTGAGCCTGAGCGAGGACGACTGCCACGACTACTTCGACAAGGTGGACGTGGACAACAATGACGAGATGACGTACGAGCAGTTCAAGGACTTTTGTGCCGAGCAGCTGCAGAGCGGGTCGTCCGAGGACGACGTGCGCGCAGCCTTTGACATCCTCTCGACGGACGGACTGACGGTCGGCAAGTTCGAGGAGCAGTTCGACGCGGCGCAGGTCGACTTTATCAAGAAGAACCTGCGCGAGATCGCCGAGGCCGATGGCGTGACGCTCGACAACGACAAGTTCGCCGCCTTTATCTTCCGCCAGTGAGGAGAGCGCGGCCCAAAAAGCTGCAGCTTTGCTTTGCTTGCGCCTTTTGATTTTTTTTTTTAATTTTTCCCTCGTGATGCGTGGGAAGTCGGCGCGTAGTTGAGAGCGAGTCTCCTTTTTTCATTTTTTTAAAACATAAATCCCGTCACTAGGGGGTCTTTCGTTGTGTTGTGCTACGAGCTTGACCGCGTTGAAGTTGAAGCTGAAAAATGTCACATATGTTGAAGTTTGGTTTCTGATACCAATGTGTCGTGACGGATGTATCGGCTCACTTCAACTTGCCATTTCCCCATCATCATCAAAGCGACAGCAGCAGAACTCAGTGTATCATATATGAGGAGCTCCTATTCAACCAATGTCCTCGCCTCCTTCCCCCGCTTCACGGGTCGTAGACGAACGCGATGACTCCCGCCTGGTTGTCGTCCTCCTCCCCCTTCTCGCCCTCCTTCCCATCCTCCCTACCCGCAATCGCCTTGCGCACGCCGCTGGGCCCGCGCAGACCGGCGAAGTAGGTCGTGACGCGCGGCGGGTTCGTGCCGCGCTCCTTGCTCGTCTGCGTGCCGGCGTCCCGCGGCAGGTAGACCTGCGCCGCCTCCTCCTTGCGGAAGGCGCTGAGCTGCGTCTGGCACGAGACGGTGCGGCACTGGCGCACGTTGGCGAGTTGCAGCGCACGCCGGCGCAGGCGCCACTCGTTCCACTCGTACTGGAAGTCGACGTGCTTGTCCACAAAGTGCGTCGGCGTGCCCGTGCTCGCGTCCACCTTGTGGCTCGCCGCGGGCGCCAGCAGCGGGTGCACGGCCACCGCTTGGGCATCGCCGTGGAAGCCGCGGCAGAGCTTGAGCAGCGCCGACAGCGACAGGCGAGGGAAGGCGTCTTGGAGGCGCAGCAGGTAGATGAGCGCCGGCTGCCTAGCCGCCGCGCGTCGCACGCCGCGCACGTAGCGCTGCGGGCGGATCATGAACTCGCCCAGCGCGCGCTCGTTGACGAACACGTGGTACGCGTTGCGGTACTGCACGACCCCAAGCGACGGGTCGCCTGGGAGCAGCAGCCCGCCGCGCTCGACCACCGTCCAGGGACAGAAGCCCTGGTACTCGAGCGGCAGCTGCATGAACTCGGGCGTCGAGTCGACGGGCATGCGGATCGGGAAGCCGCCGTCCGCTGGATCGCCCTCTCCCTCCAATTCCTCGCCCTCGTCCTCAACGTCGCGCTCTTCAGACGGCGCAAAGCTGCCCTTGACCTGGAAGTTGGTGGGAGAGGAGAAAGAAGTGGAGCCGCGTGACGCGCTGGCTTGGCCGTCGCCTGTGAGCTGCTCCTCGGGCGCAAAGGTCTCGACCTGCGCGAACAGCTCGTCGCTCGGAATGGACCCGCTGCGCTTGGCCATGCGCAGGAACACCGAGTCGAGGTCGAGCGAGCGCCGGAACGAGTCCTTGAAGGCCAGCAGCGCCTTGAGCGCGCGCGAGCGCGTCTGCAGCAGCTCGTGCTCGCCGCGCAGCTCTCTCCAGGACCGGGCGACCGCCTCGAACAGCGGGTACACGTGCGACTTTGGCAGCGACGTGCGCGCGCCCACGAGGCTGCGTAGAGCGCTCAGGTCGCTGCGGAAGGTGGCGAGCAGCGCGTGGATCTTGTCGCCCGCGAACGAAATGTCCTCGTCCAGGCTCTGCAGGTACGACAGCAGCTGCCGGCGGTTGCCCAGCTCGTCTTGCCAGCGCTCGAGCTGCCCGGAAGCCAGCTCGCTCGAGAGCGAGGATGCGTCGCTTGCTGGCTTGCCCTCCGCGCGGAGCGCCTGGTGGTGGTGGTGGATGTGCAGCAGCACTTCAGTGTAGAGCGTGCACACGTCGTTGGTCTCTCGCGCCTCGTCCTTGACGGACCGCGCGAGCTGCTCCACGTTCTCCTGGATAAAGTCCACGGTCACGGCGATGCCCGCGCCGCCCTTGCCCAGCTCCTTGTTGAACAGCCGGATGCCCTCGACGATGCGCGCGAGCTCGTCGAGCTGGAAGCGCTTGTCCTCGGCGCTCATGGACACGAACGACTTGAGGCCAACGCGCGGGAAGACGCTCTCGAGCGCGGCGGCCACCTCCTTCTCGACCGCGCGCTGCTCTGCGAGCTGCGCCGCCGTCTTGCTCTCGCTCGAGCTGCCGCTAAGCGCGTCGGCGTCGACCAGCAGCAGCGTGAAGATCTGCTTGTACAAGGTCGTGAGCGTCTCAAAGTCGCTCGCCTTGGCCGGCACGAGCTGCGAAATGTTGCGCTGCAGCGACTCGAGGGCGCGCTGCTTGCGCTCGCGGCGCGCGCGCAGCTCCTCCTCGAGGTTGGCGTACGTAAAGTCGAACGCGAGCTGCATCTTGACCGTCTCGAGTGCCGGCTCGCCCTCCTGCCGCAGCACGCGCACGCACTGGTCCACGAGGAACTGCTCGTCCTCGGACGTCATGGCCTGGTCCAGCACCAGCCGCCGCTTGCTTTTGTGCACGATCATGCGTGCCGTGAAGGCTGCCAACGTCTCGGAGACCTCCACGTCGTGGTACTTGCAGCGCGCGACGATGTCCGCCACCACCTTCTGCGCGAACTCCATGGTGGACTGCGTGCTTGAAGAGAGAGGAAGCGCAAGGCGAAAAATCTGCGAATGAAGCCCCTTAGACTGGACTTGCAGTGCGTCGGCTACGAGAGGGTCAGAGATGGCTGACGAGGTTATTCAGAGAAATACTAATAATAGCGATTCTGGGCTTGGCTTTTGCCGCAACGCCAAGAATAGATCTGGTTTGGATGAGTTGGTACACTTTGCAAGTCAAAGTTTCTTATAAAGGGATAAAGGTATTGCATTGACGGATCAACAGTTCGAATACAGAGATGAAGAATGAAACTCTTGCTTTTTTACCAATCAAATGCATTCTCGGGGTTTTCCAAGAGCTCACTCAACCAGGAAGTCACTGTTGGGTTGGCTCGAACATAAGCGATGCCGACGCCGTCGATCCTGGCGTTCTTCCAGCCCGTCGCGCGTCCGCAGGCGCCCCAAGACGACGAGCAGGAGGTCCCAGAGAAGCACAGGAACAGCGAGGCGGCCGACGCGCCGGAGCGGAGGCAGCGGTCAACAAGGAAGGCTCTTGCAACAACTAGTGACACGAGTGAACCCCCAACAACAAACGACATTAATGTGGATGCGGATAGCGGAGAAGTGCATGCAGACGACGGAGTCACTGGCGAGGGGATCTCCGCATACGAGCGGAAGAGGATGGCGAGGGTGGCGGAGAATGCTGCGTTCCTGGCGCGGCTGGGCATGAAGAACGCGCAGTTCGAGCTGGCCTCGCAGGCTGAGAGCGGTATCAAGGCGAGCGGCAAGCAGCAGAACCACCGCAGTGTGGCAAAGCGAAAGCGAGCTAACTTTGCGGCGGCTAGTAGTGAAGGTGGAGGAAGCCTTCGTCGCTCTAGTCGGCTGCGAAAGCTGCCCGCAGAGGTCGATGAGTCAACGCTGGAAGCTGCGCCGACCATCGCTTCGGAAGAGCAGGACAACGCCACGATGCTCGACGTGTTCTTCGACGACTCGAGCGTCCTCCAGTACACTTGCCAAGCATCTTTCACAGGCTCGGATGGCAGCGTGGAGAGCAAACCTGCGGCGCCTTTGGGGCGATCGCTCGTGGGCTTTGAGGTACAAGACGGCTCCGTGGCGCCACCGCTGTTTGACGCAAAGCTCAAGAAGATCTACACCGTCAGCTTCAGTCCATTTGCCGAGAACGGACTACTAGTCACTGGGGGGCACCAAGGTCACGTGTCTGTCTATCCAGGTCGCTCAATGAGCGTGGACCCAGAGCGTGGGGAACAAGAGCCGCCGCTGCTTTCCTTCAAGGCGCACAAGGGCTGGGTTTCGAGCGCCAGTCTCGCCAAGAGCTCGCCTGGAGGGCGACACAATCTGCTGCTCACCGCATCGAACGATGCGCTCGTAAAGCTCTGGGATCTCAACCAAGTGGCGGCTTCTTCATCGTCGAACGTCCCCCGGACAGTCTTCCAGACAGACAAGCTGCACAGCGCTGGTATCTTTGGTATGGACGTGCTGCTCGACTCGGTCGCAACGTGCTCCAAGGACAGCACGGTCGTCATTTCCCAGTTCCGAGAGGACTCCCTCCCGCTTGTCCACCGGTTTGCAGACCAACACGCCGGCGTGGTCAAGAGCGTGCACTTTTCGGGGCCGAACCCGAACCAGCTCGCGTCCGGAGGCAACGACCGAGTGCTGCGCGTGTTTGACATCAACACAAAGGACCGCGCGGTGGTCCAGGTCCGAAACGCGCACGCCCGAGCCATCAACAGCGTCCAGTTCCACCCGACAGACGGGAACCTACTCGTGTCCGCCGGCTTTGACGCCGATATGCATCTGTTCGACCTGCGCCGCGCCTCAACGCCGCTCTTTTCATTCCGCGGACACGTCGCGGATGCAAAGCAGAGCAGCGCCATCTACCACCCGGTTTTCGTCGACAATGGCCGCGGCATAGCGGCCGCTGCCGGCTCCCAGTGCCGCCACATCTCGTTATACAACGTGCAAGACGGCCACACTATCAGCCGCGGAGCCATCCCGTATCGACCTGACGTGCTAGCGGTGGACCCATTTACGGACCGTTTACTCGTCGTCTCTGGAGGCAGCATCGAGTCCTATCGGTTTAAGTGGAGGTGAGCGCTGCTGCTGAGAATGACATTCGCGCGTTGCATCTTCCTTCTGCTCTATCGTTGGGCGAGCAAGTGCGCCTTGAGGCGCTCGTTCTCGACTCGCAGCCGCTGGTTCTCGCCTTCAAGCGCCTCGTACCGGGTCACCAGCACTTCCAGCATGTCGGAGAGCTGCTCCTGGTCTCGTCGGCGCCGCGACTCCATCTCGCCGCGCATTCGCTCGATCTCGGTCCGCAGTGGGTTGTTGCCGCCTCCATTGCTTCGCGTCACAGGCGGTACGTACGGCGCTTGTGACTGCCGCATTACGCTCGAGAGTGACGTCTGCGGTGCCATCGTCTCTACCGGAGATGCTGCGCGGGAAGACGACCCAACGAGCGACACTAGCGACGGCTCGGACCTCGACCGAGCGCCGAGCCTACCGCTACTGTTCGTGCTGTCCGATACAGCTGGTCCAAGCCTGTGTGATGGCACACCGTCGGTTTGAGACTGGCGCATTGCGGCCGTCGGAGACGCCGGCCGACTGGTCGAGTAGTCCCCGCCGAGCCCGAGCTCCTGGAGCTTGCGCAGTGCGACCTCCTGCACCGTCTCGCCCTTGACGGGGGACACGTGCTCGGCCGAGACGACGCGCTGGCCCTGAGGCGACACGCTCGTGGCCGTGTCGCTCGGCGGCGGAGCGAAGTGCAGCGAGCTGACGGCCGCGCCGTCGAGCGCCACGGTCGAGTAGAGCGGCGTGATGGCGCCGCGCAGGTCGTACACAAGGATCTCGCCTGCGATCGTGCCCGCGGCCAGCGTCTTGCCGTCCGCACACAGCGATAGCGCCGATATGGGCTGGTCCAGCTGGATGGCGCGCAGCTCTCTGTCATCGACGTGGGGCGTCAGCGAATCCACTTGCTCACGTTATGGATACGCATGGACGCACTTGCGCTGGAGAGTGTCGAAGAAGGCGATGCGGCCGTCGAGGCCGGCGGACGCGAGCAGCACCTTGCTGACCGGGGAGATGGCGAGCGACGTGGCCGCCGCTTCGTGGTGCCGCGCGAACTCGCTCGTCATCTGACCCGTGCTCAGGTCCCACACACGAACCGAGCCGTCCGCGTAGCACGCGCCGAGCGCCTGACGTGCGTACGGGTGGGGAGACGCCTGCAGCGCCGACACCTGATGCATCTGTTGACAGAGCGACGGCCGTGAAGGGCGTCGTGGGTCAGTGACTGATGGGAGACAGAGCTCGGGTAATGCAGTACGGACGCCGTGGACCGGGTCGGCGGTCAGGAGTCCGGTCGTGTCGGGACTCTGGACGTCGCAAACGGAGATGGCGCCGCTACAGACGAGAGGATCGCATCGTGAGGGTGACGCGTTGGGGACGTGGGGGGATGCAGACGGACCTGGCGGTGCCAGCAACGATGCGCTCGTCCTTGTACCCGTTGAAGGCGACGCACGTGACCGCGCTGGCGCTGACGCTGTACGCCTGCGTCACCTCCTGCGACTTGAGATCCCACACCTGAGGCAGAAGTCCGGGTTAGAGAGCGCTCTTTCTTGCAGCCACAAGCGGCTACTGCTCTATTCGTACGCGGACGAAGCCGTC
The DNA here is from genome assembly GCA_023338055.1 of Phytopythium mirpurense. Classification (NCBI taxonomy): domain Eukaryota; phylum Oomycota; class Peronosporomycetes; order Pythiales; family Pythiaceae; genus Phytopythium; species Phytopythium mirpurense. Next base: position 55,623 of record JAADXZ010000027.1, read on the forward strand.
GCTGCCGCCAGTCGCTAGGAACCGCGACCCGCTGCTAAAGTGCACGCTCGTGACGCCCTGGGACGTCGCCATGCACGGGTTACTCCTCCATCTTCCTCACAAACAACCGCACTCGAAACGGACGTACCCGGTCGCGTGGCGACGCCGACGGGTAGAAAAAGCGCGAGAGCAGCTCTCCGGAGCTCGCAATATCCAGGCAGATGCATCCATCGACGCTCGCGCTCGCCAGGATGCGGCCGTTGTGGTTGTAGCGCGCGCAGGTGACGCGGTCGCTCCGCGAGCCCATGGCGCGCTGCGGCTGGATCGCGTCCGAGCTGAGCTCGAACGTGCGCACCACCTGCCCGACCGCGCAGCTCAGGAACATGACGTCTATGTCTACTTTCTCCAAAGTGGAACCCCTGATCGCAGCGAGCTTATTCGCGCGCCAAGGAGAAGAGCGCCGGTCGCAGACACTTTGCGCATGTGAAGAGCTCCACTCGCGTCGTTTCGCGGGCCACTAAACGTACTTAACTTAGCGTAGATAGAAGATGAAAAGTACGATCGTACTTTATGGAAACATGATGGGTGTGTATGATGGTCGGGTCGTGCGAACCTACCGAGCGGATCTGTTGGCCACTTCATCTCCAACCTCCTCTTTGGCCAGAGATGTCCCTGGCGATGGCGCTCGCGCGGAGACTCGCGCCGCCGGCTGTGCGCTCTGCCGCCTCGTTCGCTAGTTCGTGTGCATGCGTATTGGCTGTGGGCTGCGCATGGCTCGTTACTGACACGTGGCTGGCCTTTTCCGGGCGTCTGGAGCAGCGGCCGCTCGTGTGTACCCGAGCTTCACGACGTACGGGAGCGACTCTGCGTTCCAGGTACAAAGATCGCACAGGGCGAGCCAGTATCTGCATTCCCCTCATAGTCAGCATGACTTTGTGTGCGCTTGTGGCGCTGTAGGTGTCGCCCAATGCGCCGCAGTACACGAACAGCGGCACGTACCTCAAGACGAAGCGAACGGTGCGTCCCTCTGGATGCTGCAATGTGCAAGGTTACGTCGATGGACTTACACGCCCGAGCTGCTTCTATAGGGCGCCATCATGCTGTCGTGGGCCAAGGCGACCAACGGCGGCTACGACTATAACAAGAAGACGGTAGTGTTGACGTCTCTCTCTCTCTCTCTTTCTCTCTCTCTCTCTGTATCCTATAACGCCGCCTTGGAGACGTCGCGTTGACTGGTGGTGCTCTTCTCGTTGCACAGTTCTTCTCGCTGAGTCCGTCAGAGATTGGCCTCATGCTGGAGCTACTCGACGCCAAGGTGTCGGAGCTGTCGATCTCGCACTCGGCCAACATGAACGCGGGCGACGACGAGAAGAAGAAGAAGGAGCTGCAGGTGTCGCGCGTGGCCGACCAGGACGGCAACCCGATGGTGCTGCTCAAGGTGGCGGGTGAGGCGCAGGCGATCGCGTCGCTCAACACGGGCGAGGCGCGCGTCCTCCGGGTACGCGTTGCACCGAAACGTCGCCGCCTTTATGCGTTTGCTCACCGTGATAATGAATGTTTATGCACCATGCACAGGAGCTGCTGACGTACTCGCTCCCTCGCGTGTTTGGCTTCCACTCGGTCCTCGAGGGCCCTCTGTACGTCCGAATCGATCGCTCCCTAGCAGCTTGAGGCTAGCGGCTTGTGCGCTGACAGCTAGCTGCTAATGTGGGCATACAGGAACGTGGAGGGCGGTGGCAACAACGCGCCGTCGTCGGGGTACCGCGGCTCGAACAGCAAGCCGGCCGATGACTGGCCGTTCTAATCGTCAACGCAGCACCAACCACCGCGACGCAACCATCGTGCGGTTGACAGCGCTCAACGCGGTCGGCTCTACTGTAGTAGCACGCTGTCGTGCCTATCCGATAGGCAGTAGTCAGTCAGTCGCGGGTATCACGTTGCTGTTGGCTCCATCTTGTGCGTTGGTGTTGTTTCGATTCGTTTATGAGGTCGCCTCTTGCTGCCCCTCGCCATCCTGCTACTGTGGCTCCTGCTCGTCGTGCTCGGGTGCTCGCTCGCTCGCTCTCTCTCTCGCTCGCTGTTCGAGCGTGCGTGCGCACGTCTAGAAGGTGATCTGCGCGCCGTAGCCAAACTTGAAGTCGTCCTTGGCCGGGAAGGCCTCGGCTGAGAGCGTGAGCATAAAGTTGGGCAGCACGCGCGTCTCGACGCTCGTGGCCACGCGGCCCGTCTGGTCGATGCTCGACACGAGGTGCGTCTGGTTCAGGTCCACTTCGACGCCCACCGTCGTCTGCGACTCGCCCGACGCGTGGTTGTAGTTGAGCTCCGAGCCGTAACGCATGCGGTTGTTCACCTTGCGCAGGTACTGCAGCTGCAGCGTGCCCATGGCGCCGAGCGTGGCCGTGCCCGCCCACGTGGGCGCAGAGTACTTGGCGCAGTAGGCCGAGATGACCTTGCGGTGCTTGCCGTGGTAGTAGCCCTCTCCGCCGAGCGCCAGGTTCTGTGTGACGCTCTGCAAGTAGCTCACGCCGAACAGAGGGCCGTTCGAGAGCTTCATGTTCCACGTAAAGTCCTCGCCGGCGTAGTCAAAGTCGGCCAGCGCCTGGCTGCCGTGCGCCTCGGCTTTGAGCTGCGACTTGACGCGCATCTTCCAGCTGCTCGACAGCCGCTGGTTCCACCGCGCGTCCAGGTACCCGTCGGGCGTGAGCTTGCTCATGAGGAACGTCGACGGGTCCATCGCGTCGCCCACGACCACGTTCGCGCCGAACTGGTACAGCCCGCCCGGGATCATGGGCGTGCCCAGCAGGAACGAGTGCGACGTCGAGAACTTCTGGCCCAGGATGCGCGTAAAGTCGAAGCGGAAGCCGTCGAACGCGTCCGGGGACACGGGTCCCTTGAGCTCGTTCGTCGCGTTCTCGTACAGGCCCGGGTTCGGCAGCTTCTCGCGCTGGCGCTCGATCTCGTGCACCTGCTGCATGTACACGGGGATCTCGCCTTCCGCGGCGCTGCCCATGCCAAAGTCCTGGCCACGAGCGAGCACGCGATGGATGAGGCCAGGCACACGCGAGCGGTATACAAGCGTCAAGAGGGACGTACAGGCGCGGCAGCGCTGGTGGCGAGCACCGGGTACGACTTGGCGGCGCGCTCGCTCTTGCTCGGAGTCGCGCCCATGGTATCAATCTCCTCTTCTACGGCGTCGATTCGGACCGGAGCTGCGGGAGGTTACGCGCTGTCACTTGCCCTCTCTATTCGGGCAGAGAGCGGTGGAGGGGACGGCGAAGGAGGGCGCGGGGGCGGGGGCGAGCGCGCGGCAGGGAAAGAGCGGCCGGCGGAGGCGCGAGCAGGTCTCGATCGGGCTTGTTCCCCGTCCAGGACACGGCGTGAAAGCCAAGAGTTCGGGTTACAGTTTAAAACCTTAAAACCTCAAAGTTACGTAAAGCGCTTACGCAGTACCTTGTACCCCCCACCGTCCGGTTACAAGTTACCGGTTACGCTTACTGACGCGCAAGAGCACAGCAAGCATGGCGGAGGTGCTCGATGGCAATGGAACGCGCGCTGTGCGCCTGCTGCTGCTGACGAGTGATTGGAGCGTGGCGGTCGACTCGGTCATCCGCGCGAGAGTAGACGCACTCTTCGGTCCCATCAGTGGCGCGATAGATCGAGTGGAGCTGCGTCGAGCGCGCGACGACGCGGAGGACTTGGCGCCTCCATCATGCAACGAAGGATGGATCTCCAAGACGGTAGACGCAGCGTACGTCGCAGCTGGTCTCTCTGTGTCTTGTGGTTACATGCGCTCTGAGCTTGCGCGGTGGTATGGGCTAGTACCTTTCGAGCGCTTTGTAAGCGCTTGGGCGTCGTGGAGCTGCCCGCCTGTGCGCTCATTGACCAGCGCGGCGGGCAAATCGACCCGCAACACATCGAATCGCTGATGGTGAGGCTCTATATATCGTTGCATTCACCAACACAGACGACTTCACGCGAGCAGCTGGCTGATCTGACCTCCTCGCTTGTTGATTTGCCCGTGCAGGAGCTCAAACTCGACCCAGGTAACGCTCAAGTTGACGCAGGTGAGTCCAACGGGTTATGCCAGCATGGCAGCATTATAGAGCTCACTTCGAGGCGTCCCACTAATGTGATTTGTATCATGATGGCCTAGCAATCCGTGGTCTGAAGCTTCTAGTTGGCGAGGCGCTCGCTCCAGCCATCGACGTGCCCTGGTGGGCCTCCATGACGCTGGCAGCGGCGAATGGCGCCTTCCGTGAGAGCTCGGATCTCCACGTCGTACAGGCGCGAGAACACGCCAACGCACTGTTTCAAGGCGGCGAGATGCTGGCGGCGGCTGCGAGCTTCATGCAGGTGCTGGTGCAGTCTCCGCGCTGCACCAAGTCCAACTTTAACCTCGCCGTCATCCTGCACATGCTCGGTGGGTGATCCAAAGCGGTCCGTCGCGACCCGTACGATGTCTCACCTCCTCCTAACCTGTATGAACACGCAGGCGAGACGTACTTTGCGACGACGAACATGCTCCGCGTCGTCATGATCGACGACAGCGACTCGGTTGCGCACACCGTCCTTAGGTGCGTGCTGTCGGCTTGTCAGTGTCGCGACATGCGCCCCATATACCCACTCCATCCGCTGCTAACTTGTGCTCAATGGCAGAACGGTTTACTTCCTGGAGGAGCCCGAGCGCGTGCTGGCCGGCTACCGCGCCACCATCGCATCCAATCCGAGTGAGCACGTGCGCGCGGTGCACTCGCTGGCGACGCTGGAGGGCGACGCCGTCACGGCTGCTCCTCGCTACGTCCGAGAGGTCTTCGACGAGCTCGCCGAGACGTTCGAGGAGAAGCTCGTGACGCATCTCGAGTACCGCGTGCCGTGGCAGCTCGTGGACGCGCTCCAGCGGCTGGAGCCGGAGCAGTTTGCCGCCTCGGCCGCTCCGTCGTGGGTGATTGCGGACGTGGGCTGCGGCACGGGGCTCTGCGGTCGCCTGCTTCGGCCGCAAGCCACGCAGATGATCGGGGTGGGGTACCCTATGGCGATGACAAGTCGACTGTGCGTGTGGCAATCGCTAACCGTCGCCAGGTGCGCGGTGCGTTGCCATAGGTGGACATTTCGCCTCAAATGATCGACAAGACGCGCGCGTCCGGCTTCTACGACGACCTCTACAGTACGCGACCCCATGTGAGCTCGTATCACGCTGCTCTATTACCGGTAGTGTAACCGTGCGTGCCTTGAGCTCTGTGACCCTAGCGGCGGACATTGCTCCGTTCCTCGCGAGCTGCTCGGATGGCGCGCTGGACCTCGTCATCTCGGCCGACGTGTGGATCTACGTCGGCGCGCTCGAGGAGGTATTTGCGCTCTGCGCTCGCAAGCTCAAGCCAATCACCGGGCGCTTGGCGTTCTCCATCGAACTGCTCGAGGCGTCGCCGTCGGATCCGGAGCCTCTGAGCGCCGCTCCCTTCCGTCTCGCTCGCTCCGGCCGCTTCCAGCACTCGCACCGCTACGTCGCCGACCTCTCGCGCACCAACGGCTTTCGTATTGCGCTGAGTGAGGACGTCGCAGTGCGCAAGGAGAGCGGGCAGCCGATCCCCGGACGGGTGTACGTCTTAACGCGGGACGCGTCCTCCTCTTCCTCTCCCTCGTCGTAGAAGTCACGGCAAGGCGAGATGCTGCGTGCCGTATACCTACAGGAGACGAGACCTGTCGTTGCTATTGCTATTGCTGTTGCTGTATTTCTGACTTGACGGCGCTGGCGCCTGCCTGCTCTTGGTTGCGGCTGGCATATAATACGCTCCAGAGGGCCGTTGGCGCCCTCTTCACGCCACTTAACTTAGTTTGTCGCTCCTGCGCGCGAGCTCTAACCGCGCCACGGACGATCGACCGCGTCTGCTCCTCACGCCACCACGTGCGCGCTCCGCACGAGGCTGCCCGGCCGCTCGGGCTGCACGCCCATGAGCTTGAGCAGCGTCTCGCGGTAGTTCCATGTGACGACGGACCGGCGGATCTTGTCGCCCTTGAACGCGTAAAAAGTCGTGCCGCTGATCTTGACCTTCTCGTGCCGCGGCTCGACGCCGTGGATCGGCACGATCTGCGTGCCGCTAAAGACCCACGTGGCCTTGAGCGTGTCGCTGTCCGCGTCCCCGCGCTGCACCTCGTACTCCTCCATGATGCCGTCCGGGAAGACGTCCAGCAGCGTGTTCCAGTGCGCCAGGACGGCCTGCACGCCGCGCAGCCCCTCCGAGTTGTCCGGGCTGATGAGCGTCACGTCGTCGTCGTACACCGTGTCGGCGATCTCCTCCATGTCCTCGATCACGCCAGTGTTCCACGCCTCGAGGATGCCGTGCAAAATGTCGTAGCGCCGGCGGAAGAGCTTCTCGGCCTGCTGGTTGGCAGCCCGCTCGCTCCGCACGCTCGCCACCTCGTGCGTCGACGCGGCCATCTTCATCTTCTTGTCCAGCTGCGCGCTCTCGCTCGCGAGGCGCTCGGCCTCGGTGCGCAGGCGCTGCAGCTCGACGCTCTTGCGCTTGCGCTGGCGCTGCATCGCCTCTCGCTGCTGCTCCGGGCGCGCAGCAGCCGTCGGCGCCTCGTCTCCGCCGAACGGAAAGGTTGTGTCGATGCCAGCGGCCTCGAGCATGCTCAAGTCCTGCTCGCGCTCGTAGTAGAACTCGCTGTCCGTGGCGAACACGGGCGACGGCGCGGCGTGCGCGTCCGACTCGAACGGCTCGAGGAAGTCGTCCGCGTTCGCGAGCAGCATGTGGTCAAAGCCCGCGAGGTCCATCTCGAGCGCACCGGCGCCGCAGCTGAGCGCGTCCAGGCTTGCCTCCCAGTCGCGCCACTCGGTGCTGGCGCTGCGGCGCAGCAGGCCGTCGGCGCTGAGGCTGAGCGTCGACGCCGAGGAAGAAGAAGAAGAAGACGAAGCGGGCGACGAAGACATGGCGCTTTCTAGTGGTGTGTGTGTGTGTCCCTGTCCGCGTGTCCTTGGTGACGAGCAAGGGCGACGGTCTCCTTCTTCCTCGAGTTGGTGCCGACGGCGGGAAGTTCAGAAATGGAGTGGAGCGACCAGAGGTGGTGGCCGCTCGAGTGTATTTCAAAAGAATTACAATTGTGGCAGAGAAGATATGGGAGAGATTGCGGAAGTAGCATGGGTGAGGAGAAATAGAGTGACGCGCAGGCATCAGAATGCAGAGTTGAAGTGTCAAACCCAACAAGGGTCGCAAGCCCAGAAACGGGGCTATTGCATACAAAAACCAAGTGATCAGCGGCGGAACGTTTTCATGCCGGGTTCACATTGTGTCAGACGCAGAACTGTTGACGTTGCAGTTGCCGCCTGCTTGGTGGTGAGAGACGCAATCGACGCGAAAGTTTGCGCGTCCGGGACTTCGTCACAGAGTTTTATTCAAGTCAGCGTCAAGCGAATTAAGGATTACAATCGAGAGTCATATATTGTAATTAAGGTGGTATTCAAGGTACATAAGTATCAGTTCGTCTGACGCAACCATTCTGTAGGTTGTCGTTGTGTTGACAGATTCAGTCGACTGACAAATTGACGCGCTGGCGTCACGATCGAATTGCCCACTTCCCTGGAAAGGACGCGGATCAGAAGCTCTTCGTTTACAATCAATACATGCATAAAGTGCAGTGGATGGCACAACCGCCGGCCTCTACCGCCGCTGGTGGTTGATGTAGCGCATGGCGAGCACCGTGAGCACGCGGAAGAAGACGAGCATGGCGAGCGTGACGCCCACGTACTCGCCAATGTCGGCGCGCTGGATGCTGAAGACCGTGTCGATGTAGGCCTTGATGGGCGCCTGTCCGACGCTCGCGGGCGCGCGCTGCACGATCTGGCAGCCGAGCGGCGCGCCCGAGAGGTCGAGCGCGACGCCCTCATAGCTCGCCGCCGCCATCGCTCGCTCCGTCTCGTCTGGGCACTCGCCAAAGACGAGCGCCGAGAGGATGGCGAAGACGTAGCGCTGCGGGGAGATGTCGAAGAGCCACTTGTAGCCCGTGGGCAGCTGCAGCGCCGGCGGGTTGAAGCCCGAGACCATGAGGAAGAGCGCGTTGTAGAGGATGCCGATGATGGCCGCCACCTCGATGCTCGGGAGCGCAAAGATGAGCAGCTGGCCCAGGTACGCCTGGAGCAGGATGTGCAGCGCCACGTTGAGCCAGTAGAAGACGGCGGTCGAGAAGCCTGAGAAGCCGACCATGGGGAAGAAGGGCGCCGTGAACACGAGCGCGCTGACGAGCACGTACGGCACCTCGACGGCCGAGAAGGCGAGGAAGAACCAGAGCGTGTTGTACGTCTGCGCCGCGCGCTCGCGGTAGAAGGCGGCGCGCTCCTCGAACGCGAGCGGCAGGATGCTGATGAAGGACACGATGCCGATGAAGATGGTCGAGAGGAAGACCATGCCGAGCCCGCCGTTGATGCCCTGGTACGTCTCGTACTCGGCGCTCACGTACACGAGTCCGAAGAGCACGCCGAGGAAGAGCGCGATCACGAGCCGCGTCCAGTTGTACGACGGCGTGCGCCAGTAGGCCGCGTGGAAGCGCTTCATAAGGAACTGCAGCTGCGTGGCGCTCGTCGCGGCGCGCTTGCGCGCGAACGACACGGGCGCGAGCGTCCCGGACGGCCGGAAGAGCCCCTCCTCGTCCAGCCGGGCGTCCAAGGCGCGCTTGGCCGCGCTGTCCTTGAAGACCCGGGCAAAGTCCTGGCGCTCGACGTCCTTTGACGCGCTGACGCTGTCGCCGTCGGCCTCCGCCTGCTGAGGCTCCAGGCGCGGCTGCGGCTGCTTGTTGACGCCGGCGCCGATCACCTCGAGCATCCACGTCGCCGGGTTGTACCCCGGCCGGATACGCGGCGTGGCGGGCAGCTCCTCAAAGTAGTCGATGAGCGCGCGGCTGCCGGCGCCGAGCTCGCCGAAGTAGACCATCTCGCCGCCGCGCTGGAGCAGCAGCAGGTTGTCAAACAGCGAGAAGACGTCGAGCGACGGCTGGTGGATCGTGCAGAGCACCGTGCGGCCAGAGTCGGCCACCTTGCGCACGCCCTCCATGATGACCTTGGCCGAGCGCGCGTCCAACCCGCTCGTCGGCTCGTCCAGGAAGAGCACGCTCGGCCGCGCGGCGAGCTCCACGCCGATGGTGAGGCGCTTCATCTGCTCCGTGTTGCTGCCGCGGATGATCTGGTCCGCGATCTCGTTGAGCGCCAGCAGGTCGATGCACTCCTGGACGGACGCGAGCTTGCGCTCGCTCGGCTCGTCGGCGCTCTGGCGGAGGAAGGCGCTGAACGTGAGCGCCTCGCGGAACGTCGACGCCTCCGAGTGCACGTCCATCTGCTCGCAGTAGCCCGTGCATCGACGCACGGCCAGGTCGGACGCCTCGAAGCCGTTCAGGAGCACGGAGCCCTGGATGGTGCCGCCCGTCTTGCGGCCGGCGACCACGTCCATGAGCGTCGTCTTGCCGGCGCCCGTCGCGCCCATAAGCGCCGTGATGGTCCCAGGGAGCGCGAACCCCGTGATGCCCTTGAGCAGGTCGACTGAGTGCGCCGGCTCCTCTCCGTCGGCAGGCACCGTGACCGTGTACCACAAGTCCCGGAAGGCGACCGTGACGGGCGGGACCGTGACGCCGTCGTCGCGGATGGGCACGATGACGTCGCCGCTGCTGGGCTTGTCCGCCTCGGACGATCGCGGGGTCGTCGCCAGCGCGTAGGCGTCCTCCTCGGTCGTACTCGCGGCCGAGATCTGCTGCCGCAGCTCGTGGTTGAAAAGCGAAATGTGCTCCGGACGCTCGTACCGGTGGTACTCGAGCACCACGTAGGCGAGCACCATGAAGAACACGTAACTGGCGACCATGAAGACGACGCCGTACCAGACCCAGCCCTTGTCGCTCGGCACGTCGAACAGGCGGAGCGCGTACTGACCCATCGAGAGTCCTCCGTAGCGCTCGCAGTAGTCGACGCCGGCGTACACGCACGTGTCGAGGTCCTCGTGACGGTACTGCGAGACGACTGCGCTGCGCACGGCCCACGCGACGGGGTCGATCCAGTAGAGCCAGATGAGCCAGTCGGGGAGCTGGTCCTTGCTCACGATGAAGCCCGCGAAGAGAATGAAGAGCAGCAGGAAGACCATGGCCGCGGGCTTGGCGATGTGCAGGTCGGGCGACACGGCCGCGAGGAAGAAGAAGAGCGCGAGGAAGACGAGCACGACGAGCAGCAGCGACAGCAAAAAGACGACGAAGGGCCCGACGGCGTGGACAAAGCCGGCGAACCAGTAGACGGCCGACCCGAAGACGACGGCCTCGAGCAGCGCGAGCGGGATCTGGCTCAAGGACGAGGCCAAGACGTAGGCCGAGGTGCGGTAGAAGTTGGCGCGGCGCTGCTTGTAGAAGACGGCGCGCGAGTTGAAGAAGCTCGTGAGCATGGACGCCTGCCCGAGGCCGAGGAAGAGCACGGACGCGAAGATGACGCCCATGGTCACCTGCGTGTCGGCCAGGTCCATCTGGTAGAAGAGACTCGAGAAGACGAAGCCCATGAGCACGACCAGCAGCGCGCGGCCCTTGAGGAACGCCGTGTTGCGCTTGGTGAGCAGCGTCTGCCGCTTGACGAGCGTCCACGTGCTGGCCCAGAAGCCCTGGTAGTACTCGCGCACGGGGTCCATGAACATGGCGTTGGCCTGGTCGACCGCGTCTTCGTCCAAGTCGGCGTTCGCTTCACGCTCCAGCTCCTGGAAGAGCGGCGACTGCACCCAGCACTCGGCGAACTCGTCTGCCGTCTGCGGGTGGTGGTCGAGCCGCCGCGCCGCCTTGCTGTCCGTATTGACGGTCGTGTTGGTGACGGACGGCAGTGATGGCAGCGACACCTCGTACTGCTTCTGCTGTGGAGTGCCAAGGTCGCAGAGGAAGTCGGCGACGTCGCGCGTAGGAGGACAGACGAAGCCGAGCGACGCAAAGTAGCTGGCCGCCTCGCGCGTCGGGCCGTGGTACATGACCTCGCCGGCGTTGAGCACGAGCACGTCGTCGAAGAGCGCGAAGACCTCGGGCGACGGCTGCAGCAGCGAGATGATGACCGTCTTGCGCAGCTTCTTGGCGAGGCTGCGCTGTGTGCTGATGATGTCGAACGTGGCGGCGCTGTCGAGACCCGTGCTGATCTCGTCCATGAGCGTCACGTACTTGAGTCCGAAGGACATCTCGCCCGTCGTGAGGCGCTTGCGCTCGCCGCCAGAGACGCCGCGCAGCATCGCATTGCCCACGACCGTGTGCTGGCAGTCGCCGAGACCGAGCTCCTGAATTACAATGTCCGTGTAGTGCTTGAACACGCCGCGCGCGGCACTGAGCGCCGCCGCGTTCTCCTCGGGCGTCCCCTTGGTCAGCAGCTCCTCGGCGCGCAAGGGCAGGTCGGCGCCGCAGCACTCGTGCGCGAACGCGAGCGTCTCCTTGACCGTCAGCGTCGGCAGGTGCACGTCCGTCTGGGTCACGTACGAGACGAACTGCGGCAGCCGCTTGAGGATCTGCTGCCGCTCGACGCCGTTGTACGTCATGTCGCCCTGCACGCGGATCTCCTTGTCGACCGGGAAGCGCCCGCTCAGCAGCTTCATGAGCGCTGACTTGCCCGACCCGGACTGCCCGAGCACGAGTGTCAGCGTGCCCGGGCGGAACGAGCCCGTGATGTTGCGCAAAATGTGCTTGCGCACCGAGTGTCGCTTGCGCGAGACGCCCTTGAGCTTCGTCAGCACGTGGTTGGGCAGCGTCGGCAGCTCGTCCGCGTCGCGGTCGTGCGCCGTGACGAGGTCGGCGGTCAGCGACACGTGCCGGAAGCGCACCGTCATGTGCGGGAACCCGCGGCCGAGCGCGCTCTCGACCTTGGCCGCGATGTCTTGGTGCAGCGCCTGCGGCCCGTAGGCCATCATGGCCTGGCCCGAGGCGTAGCTCAGGGCGGCGGGGCTGCGCATGTCCTCGGACGACGTCCCGCTCGAAGCTTGACTCGGCTGTCGAGTGCCGACTGGTGGGTCCCTTGGCCCGCTTTCGGTCGACATGAGGCGCGTCCTGTGGCTGTGGGTGCTGTCGCGAGCCTTGTCGTTGTGTGTAGAGTCCGTTGGTGTTGGAATGGATGGGTCTGTGAAGAACCGAGTGACTTTGAGAATGAGGCTGGCGACGGGGCGAGTAGGGAGTCCAGTCAAGAACGAGGATGTTTGCTCGCTGGATTCGGCGTGCCACTCGTCTATGACTCCGTTTCGAGAGCAAGAGCTGGAAGGACAGGGATGTTGGTGATGACACCCGGCGACAAAGGCCACGCCGAGATGTCAAGGCTGCCTCGGCGAGCGAGTGCCACAGTGGGTGTCGCGTGTCGCCATACACATGTACATACAATGCAATGTATGCTCAAGGGGAGGAGAACGCGTCGGCGTCACGGACAAAACTGAAGGAGGACATCTTCAGTTTCGCACAGTTGAACTTGTTTTTGGAGCTGCTCGTCTCACGTCACAAATCTCTCAAAAGTGTACGAATGGTTTACAAATGCAATGATATTGATAGAATATCTGACAAATACGGTAGTTTTTGTTGAAGTGACTTCGAGTGAGACATCGCGGCATGTGTGACGACGTACACGGCGCGTTTCTTTACTTCAGCGCTTGTCATCAACAAGCGGTGCCAAATGGCGATTAAAGCGAAGCGCATGCTCTGCTGTGGTGTAGTGCCCGCCTGCTTGGTGGCTGCGTGCGATACCCGCTGCATCTCTAGGCCCTCCCGGCAATACAGTAGTTGGAAGGTGGCAGATTGATAGGGAGGGCGATGCAAACAGCGCTGCGTATGATGAGCAACCTCGCTTTCGGGCGGTGCACCTGTGGTGGACAAGCACGCGACGAACGGGGGCAATCATGAGCAAAGTTTACCCTCGAGCGAGGATTGTGGCTCGCATCAGGAGGCATAATAACGCGGGGTGATTACGTGGGCCTTTGGCTCTGCTCACGTACTGGCGCCAACCTCGATCGTGACGCACCGCGCGCAGAACACGTCGAGTCCGCCTTCGTGAGCTGAGCATGCAGTGACTGTACTAAAGTACTAGTACGCTTCAGTATGGTCCACGTCATGGAGCTCCTGGCTGGAGCTGGAGCGATTCAAATTGGAGGCTCAAGAGCTCTCGTGGCTGCAATATAGCGTTGGTTGGTACAGAAGCAGGTAGGGAAGTCGGAAGCAAGCACGCGCTAGTGTAGGACTGTAGAACTGAAGCATGTTAGATGAGCCTACTGTGCACCTGACGTTTGACAGCCCTTGGACCTCTCCCGTGGCGTCCCAACGTAGAATCTTCGGCCTTGACGGCAGCAAGCAACCGTTTCCAAGCGATGGCGTGCATCAGGCAGTCGGATCTATAGATACCTTGACCATCATCACCATCAGCCCTTTCAAAGCGCGTCAGCGGCTCAACGCGGACGGAACGCGTTGAAGCTTCGGGGTCTCACTATGGAGCAGTTGTCACGTAATCTGCCGGCGAGATTGCTCGAGCGACCAACGAGATGCTGTAGCAAAGCCGCGGAACGAGTAACCACGACGAAAGTTTACTGCATGTACCTATCGATACTGACTCCATGCTTGAAGTGTTGCCTCCTACTGACGCGGCGGACGTTCCTGCGCGAGCTCTGGCTGCTCCACACTCTCCTCGACGACTGCAACGCATTTATAAATTGATACCTCTCAAGCCCGCCTTGCTCCTGCGCCATCCCAATGCTATGCGCACGCGTACATGAGGAGCGCGCGCGCATGCCAGTCGAGTGTCCTTCCAGCCTAACGACTAGCCGACGAAGACGAGCAAGAAGGAAGGAGAAAACACCTAGCCGGCGGCCGTGGGGGGCAGTTGGTACTTGGCTCGTAGCGACTCGCGCTTCTCGGCGCGGCGGCGCATGCGGTCCTCCTGGAACGAGGCCTTGCGCTCCTCCATGCGCTGCAGGCTCTCCGACATCTTGCGCACCTCCTCGTTCTCGCGCTCGACCTGCTTGGCGCGCTTGTCCCGCTCCGCCGCCAGCGCCGCCTCGCGCACGGTGCGCGCGCCGCGGATGGCGTCCAGCCACTGCTGCTGCTTGAGCGCCGAGCTCGCGTCGAAGCGGTGCTCCTGGTCGCCCACGACGAGCACAAAGCCCAGCTCCGCGTTGTCCTTGTCGGCCGCCACGGCGCGCACGTCCGTGACGGCGTCCAACGCGATGGCCTTGACCTCGCCGCGCACCTGGCGCGTGTCCGCGTCCACCTTTTGGTACTGGAAGAGGCACTTGGCGCGCACGAAGCGGAACAGCACGACGCGCTTGCGCAGCAGCCCGTACTTGCTGAACAGCTCGCCGGCCTCGAGCAGCGGCAGGTGCGTCTCGTAAAAGACGTTCTCCATGCGCGCCGCGCCAGCGCACGCGCTACACAGGCGCACGGGCTCCAACAGCCCAAACTTGACCACGCGGTCTGTGTGGGCCGAGCACGAGCTGCAGAACACGAGTCCACAGCCGCGGCAGTGGTGCTTGCGCGTCAGCAGGTCGAACTGCGCGTTGCAGCGCGCGCAGGCCTCCACGAGCGAGTCCTGGACCCACTGAGGGGGCGCCTGGTACCCAGAGAGCGCGCCCGCCTCCTCCTCGCGGTGCTCGACGCTCTTACGCCGCAGGTAGCTCAGCCCGCGCGCCATGGACGCGTCCGCCATGGACGGCTCCAGCGGTGGCTGGAAACAGCACGTTAGCATCGAGCACAGCCCCGCGAGCGCCGAGGAGCGCCCCGAGGACGAGGACGAGGACGAGGACCGCACACGCTGCGCCATGCCTGCTGGTACGAGATCTGGTCCCCCAGCGCCGCGTGAGACCGCCATAGAGAAGAAGAAGAAGAACGTATCGGTGCGTCATTTCCACGCCCTACCTTGGGACCCAGACGTGGCCTTTCGCGGTACAATGCGAGGAAAATGACGGCCTTTCCTTTCCGGGCGGAAGAGAGCGCAGGAGCTGGCGCCAGGGCCGTGAGCAGATAGATCCCGTACAGCAGCTGGTTTCCTTCTTTGAGCCTGCTCGCAGCTTGACGAATAAGGCCGCGGGCCGCGGACCGCGATGTGTGCCACCTGACGGGGGAGACGGATATGCAGCGCGACAGGCGCGGATCTTGTCTTGTCTTGCATCGAGGAAAAAGCAAAGAATCAGATGGAGGGTTTCTGGCGCTCAGATCGATCCACACCGTGTTTTGGAACGATCACACGGTGAGGGTTTGCTAAAAAAAGTCAACTTCAACATCAACATGAGTGTGGCGCCGGTGATTGCTGTCCAAAGGTATTGAGGCCTCTCTCCTCTTCTCTACAGTGCATATGCAGGATATGACACGACGGAGCCTAAAAGTCTCAGAGCAGGAACGTGTCGATGGCGTGGTGCACGACGTCGAGGCCCGAGTCGAGCGGCTTGGCGGGGTTGGCGCGCTTGGCGATGATCTTCTCGTGGGCCAACATGTTGCTGAACACGGTCTCCATTCGCCGCCAGCCGACGCTCTGGATAGACAGCAGCATGCCGCGCAGGGCGTCCTGCTCCGGGTCCGATGTGTATGCGTGCCACAGCTGGTCGACGACCACGTCGCCGGCGATGAACGGCTCCGGACGTGGTGTCTCCAGCCCAGCAGTCGAGGCACTGGACAGGTGGGGCTTGGTACCTGCCCAGGTGCTCCGTCGACGCGATGGCCAAATGCTGCCAGAGCTGGTTGACGGAGTCCCAAGAGACGCTGGAACCGATGCCCACTTCCCTTGTGTGCCTATCGAGTGATGGTCTTCACCCTCGTCGCCAACTGAACGGGCCGAGCTCGGGGGTGACGAGCTTGGCGACGAATCGTTCAACGACAGAGCATAGTCAGCCGTGAGCTGCTTCAACTGCTTCGACGTGGTGTCGCGCACAGGTGTCGCGTTGTGCACCGACGCGAGTGTGATGTGGCGATACGCTGGAGACGTCACGATGCGCTGAAGGTCCACCCGGTACGGGTTGTACGCGCGGATGGCTGCGCCCGAGTACGGCACTTGAAAGTCGAAGAACACGTTGGCGTACAGCGAGCGCACCTTGAACATGAGCAGCGCCTGCATGAACTGCCCCCGCACCATGCAGCTCAACAGCGGCAGTGGCTTCTCCGCATCGTCGCGAGGCATCGTGCTGCTCGTCACGACGTCAATGCCCAGACTCGAGTTGCTCAGCGCAACGAGCCACTTCCAGTCGCGAAGCAGCGCGTCTTCTTGGATACGCAACGTGTATGCACTGGCCTTGGCATCGGAGCATTCAATGTGCACGTCAAAGTTTCGGGGCTCGCTGGCGTCGCTTCCTCGACCCGAGTCGTTCGCTCGGCCAAAACTCAAGATGTTGGAGACGATGTTCCCTCGTGACCGGCGGCGCCTCGATGAAGGATGCTCTTGTTCCGGAAGGCGGAGCGTCACGCGTGCGTGGGCGAGATCGACTTCAAACTCGCGCTTTGTGGTGTCAAGAGAGCTCGTCTCAGCGTTCGCGTCGCAGGCGTAAGCTCGCAGCTTGCCGGCTTCCAGCACGCAGTAGAGCTGCCTGAACTTTTGCTCGGCTTGTCCATCACGCGACACGAGCAGCTCGCCCTTCATGTCTGCCCATGCCGGGTAGACCTTCTTGTCTGGGTACAGATCCGCTCGCTTGCTCAGCGACAGCGACAGCTCCGTCGGCGTGTCAACCAGGTGCAGCTGCTGTCCGGTCCTGCCCAACATGCCACCCTCAGTCGTCTCCTCAACAGTGAATAGAGACTGCGCAGGGTGTCTGTGCAGCGTACCTGCTCAAGACCTTGGGCGACAGGACGTTCCATAAGAAGTTGAACGAGCCGCGGTGCGGGCGGCGGATCCCCAAGTGCGGCGTCGCGAGCGTCACGAAGTTCTGCGCAGTCGTTCCAACCATAGTCAGCACTCGGCAACACATGCCCAGTCGCGCGCAATGCAATGCGCCCACGCATCACTCACCACCGGCTCCACGTCCCTGAAGAAGCCCCGCGCAAAGAGCAAGCCAATGCAGTAGCGATTGTAGAGCCCGCCAAGAGAGTGGCCGACCATGGAGAACTTGCGCAGGCGCGGCATCTCGGTGGCCAGCGCCTGCACCTCGTCCGCGAGCCGCTCGCCGCCCTGGTCGACGCCGTCGTACGTCTGGAAGAACGTCTCGGCGTTGCGCTGCCCGCAGTGCACGTACACCCCTTCCTCGCCAAAGTGCAGCGCGAACAGCCGCTCGAAGTGCTCCAGGTCGCGCTCGCTGCCGTGCAGCCCGTGCTGCATGACCACGAGGTGCGTCGCGCGCCGCCGGAGCTCGCGCTTGTCCTCGCTCTCGCCGCCGCGGGCGCTCGCGGGCGGCGAAGACGACTTGCGCGACGGTGGAGAGGGAGCCGGGTCGGCGATCGAGTGCGGTACCATGTGTACTGGCACAGACGCGGCTGCAGAGAGAAAGAGTTGGGGGCAGGATGCTTGCTTGGAGCTCGTCGAAAATAAGACTGCTGTGCTAGGTGTTATTAGTCGACCAATTCCTACAGTATTACTCGTAGAAGGCTTCTAATAGAAGTTTGGTCTGTCCCCAGTCGTAAACATGCGACATGCGCTGTACCTACTCAAGTTGACTTGTTTTGAGTATCCAATTGTAGAGTGTGACGGATACTTTCTCATGTCTTGGCTGGATTGCCGGGGTGGCGCAGCTTGATGCTCTCGAGTGATGCTAGCAGCTACAGTAGCTATCCCTACGCGTCGCCTGCTCTGCCTCTTGCCTCACTGCATGCCCTCTCGATGCCCATTGCCGCTGGTCTCGGCTGCGACAGCCGAGGGAAGCCCCTCCACATCCGCGGCAGGCGAGGAAGGCGCGGCGATGCGCGGCTTGAGCCCGATGCGCTTGCGGAAGGCGTTGTTGCTCATGGCTAGAGTCTGCGCCATCGACGCCCAGGACGAGCCGAGCCAGTAGAAGAAGATGCCCTGCGGGACCATCGACACGACCGGCAGCGCGAGCAGCGTCACGTACTGGCCGCCTTGCAGGATCGTGGTCCAGAACGCGCTCTTGTTGCGCACCGACAGCTCCAGGTTCAGGTACGTCGAGCCCACGGCCAGCGCGGGCAGCACGAACGTGCCGTCGGCCTCCTTGAGGCTCTGCCAGTACAGGAACCCGCCCATGTCGAGGCCCTCAAAGTTGCCCGACCGGATCATGTCTCGTGCGCTGTACGCGACGACCACGAACATGGGGATGTACGCGACGGTGCCCAGCACAGTCTGCACCGGGCGCGTGTTGTACTTCTTCATGACAGCCTGCGCACCGGAAACGTGGCATAGGGCGTGTGCAAACAAAACTAGTTAGGCGTCCAATAGGACAACGTCCTTCTAGTCACTCTCCTAACGCACCTTCATGCCCTTGCGACCGAGCAAAATAGCGTCCAAGTGCCCCATGCGGTCATTCGGGGGCTTCAGCAGCACGTAAGGGCCGTTAGTCATGCCCCACGCTGCCCGCAAGCATCAGCTTATCCTGAACGAAAGGATGCCCGGATCCTACCAAGAAGGTTCGCGCGTACTTGAACGCCGAGTAGAGCTTGGAAAAGTCCGGCCGCGCCTGCATCAGTCTGTCAATAATGCACGCATCAGCAGTCGCTCACTCAAGTATTCATCATTGGCCCGAGTCAAAGAGCGTCGCACCGCTGCGTTGCTCGGATCTGGTACACGTAGAACGGGAACAGCGTCGCGCGCAGCCCCACGCCTGATAGCTGTATTCGCCAACGGACCACGCCTTCATTAGCGCCTCTCACTGATATATGATCGCTACTATGTATCAACGCGCACCATCAGTGTTGCCCACCAAGGCAGGCCCGTGGCCGTGTGCACCGCTTCAAGCACCGACTGCACGCCCTGCACCAATGCCCACGTGTCGGAACTGGGCGCGGTCCCGACGACTGCCGCCGCCGCATCTAATGGACCACCGCAGCCACGTTAGAGGCATGAAGTGAGTTCGTTCAACAAGCAATTACACGTATAAGCAGCCGACGTCAAGCACCCGAGAGCTGTCCGGCGGTGCTGTCCGAGAGCTCGATGGGGACGGCAGCAGTCGCGTCGCTGGTGGAAAACTGCCGCTTCTCGAGCGGAAAAGCGCCTAGCGCAGCCGGAAAAGCGGCGGGGCGCGCGCAGAACTGCGCCGCAACCGATCTCTGGGTCATCGTAGGGCCTGTGGACGCCCCCAGCGCGCGGGGAAGCCCTCGGCGCACCGCCGCCATTGCCGCCAGGTGCCGCGCCTGCATGTTTTTGTTGTGGGGCGCTGGTGCTGGATGACATGCAACACCACGCGATGTCACTATTCAGAAATAGTGACTAACATGAAGTCATAGTTCTGCACTAGTGACTTCAACAACTCACTTCAACGAGCTATCTCTGGACGAGTGAATTGCTGGGGTGCACACGCAGCAGCCGACGACATGGAGACCCTCCCAGAAGACCCGCAGATCCTCCAAGTGCCTGCGTCTGCGTCCGACGCTGGTAACCACGAGAATTTCGATGAGGAAGACGTCTGGATCGCCGAGGAGGTCGAGCGGCAGGAGCGCGAGCTGCGAGAA
>JAADXZ010000028.1:0-74225 GCA_023338055.1 Phytopythium mirpurense
CACCGCTCAGCAGGGTACGTAAGCAAATCGCGACATAGGTGGTCGGTCCCACATTGTGTACACTCCAGTAGAGTATACAAGACGGTGGTGAGCTCAGGCACCAGCCCCTTCACCCTGTAGTTCAGGTAAGTTTGGCGTAATCCAGCCTCTTCCTCAATTCTAAATCTAAACCGCAGTTGGTAGAGAGAGAGAGCACGGACGCTCTGGGCTGACGGAGAATCCGTTGAACCCATTTGCATTGAAGTCGATATTGCTATAGTACAGTATCCCGGTCAGCTCATCAGCTGGCGGTTAAGCAGGTGGGACCGACATCTCGCTCCGAGCGAGTCGCTCGCCCCACCCCGTGGCTGCCATCGGGTGGAGCGAGCGAGATGGGCGGGTCCGATGGCGTGTGCGGGGCGAGATATGTAGCTAGCTTCCACGTGTCTTCAGGGTCGTTCGTGTGTACATAGGTAAAGTCCCGAGGCTACAGTAATTGTGGGCGGAGGCAGTCTTCAATGTGAGCATAAAGGTCGTTTATTGGCAGAGTTCAGTGCAAAATGTTCCCTTACCAGGTACTTTTGACCGTGTTTTGACATGAGTATAACCATATAGCACCAATGGACCAAAAATAGTTGCTCAAAATCATTTTCGCTTCGCCGGATTCGATCTCTTCAACGTCGGGAAATTACGTTAAAAAAAAAACACAAGAATATGTCATCAACTTATTTCTAAGTCCAGTATTCACATCCTCTTGATCTTCGAGTGGATGGATCTTTCTGCTGGTCGCCAAGGTGCGCACTGAGGCGGCCGGCCTTCAAGACAATGACAACGACGCCCTTTCTTCCCTGTGGGCTTGCGCCGAAGCAGGGCACAGCTCTTCAACGCTACAGTAGTGCATGTCGAATATGCCTTCAACGCGTACTATGTGCTACTACTGTACTGCTATTGCTAGGCTCCAATGAGCGGCGCAGCGCTCTGCAATGCAGTCGGGCAGCTCGCCAACTCGAGGAGCGCGGGTCGAATCCTGATAAAGGGCTACGGTAAACGCTGGGCCGTGTGAATTCAAGGTATCCAGCGCCAAAGTGGTTCATGTCCGTGCGCCTAGGCGAAACCAGCGCGAGCTTTGACTCCATCATCGGTCGAGAACTGCCAATATACTGTACGTTATTGAACGCGAGGATCGTCGGCCCCACCCTACCTGCGTGGCAATATCGAGGTGGTGGCGCCTGCCTGTCTATTAATATATAAATGGCACTGCGGGAACAAAGGCGGCAGCGAACCAAGGTGCACACAACAAATAACGCGAGCAGGCGCGAGATTCGATCCAGTCGTCAGCTATTTCCATGCCTGTCGGTCGGTCCGGCATAGAGAGCGAGGGCAGCGAAGCGCGATCCGCAATAATGCCAGCGAAGCGTCTTCTCGAGCGCGTGCTCCCATCCTTCGACGTCCGCTTGCCACCGACCGACCGCACCGAGATCGCATGCACCTGGTAGTACAGTACGCATACGTACCCACTACCGCACCCTTGTGGCGCGTGAGTAATGCTCCGCCCGTGGCGCAGCAACGGGCCAATGCTGGGTAATACTTTCAGGAAGCGTCTTCTCTCCTCTCGGAGAAGAGCTTGAGCGCCTCCAGGTCCTCCGCGCGCAGGTCGGCGGGCTCCGCGAGCGGCTCGATCGCGTACAGCCCCCACTCGTCCACGTCTTCGTCCTCGTCCAGCGGCGCGAGCTCGTCCTGCTGCTCGTTCTCCCTCGGGTCGCCCCCGCCGTCGTAGCTGCTGCTGCTGCTGCTGCTGGGCGCCGCTGCTGTCGCGTCGGCGGCGCGGAGCTCCAGCCGCCGCCGCCGCTCGCGCACGCGCCGCTGCATGTTGCGCTGGTTCTCGTTCGCGCGCAGCCGATGCTCCTGGCACAGCTTGTGGAACGAGCCGTTGCGCTTGCGCGCGCGCTCGTGGGGGCACGGCTTGCTCCGGTACGTGCAGCGCAGATCGTCGGGCACGGCGGCATTTGTCGCGGCGGGCTCTGCGCGCGGGAGCATGCTGGCTGGGGCCGTGACTCCGCTCCGCTCTACCCAGCTCTTCGCACAATGGCGTGGTAGAGCGCGCGGCTACCGGTAGCCGGCGGTGACGCGTCTACGCAGAGTGGCTGACGCTCTGCTACGCCCTCCCTCTTCCCCGCTCTCGCCGGTCCCAGAGGAAGCGGGTGCGAGCGTCACTGAGCTGAAGTCGTACTGTACTGTACACCTGGCCATCGACACAAAGAGGGTGGGGAAAGGGCAGGCCGGGCCTTCCGGGGTGGCAGTCAGTCAGTGACTAGGCAGGCAACGGAGACGACGGTGCCACCCTCTGATCCACTTCTGGCCGGCCATGTTCTGTCGATACTGTAGCATGACGACGTGAACGAAAAAAAAATACTAAAAAAAATACTCCCTTCGACGACAACGCGTTGGGAAGGAGGCATACAGTGATGCACGTACATACAGTACGCACAGAGGCCGAGAGGGCTGGGAGGATGGCCCTCTCTGTTGTTGGGAGGTAGCCCCAACTCAAGGACGTGTACAGTTGACGTCTCGCAAGGTCGTCGACCTCACCGAGCGCAGTGCAGCACAGTACTTACATTGACGTACAGTAGAGGCGCTCGCTCTGGGGTCCAGACTCCGGGTCCAGCCTTGACGCGAGTGGAGAACGAGATCCACTGTGAAATAAGTGCGTGATGCGCGCCCGATTGATGTCCGTCCCTCACACTGGACCGCAGGGCTTGTGTTGCCTTGGCCATCAACTACTGTATGCACATGTCCCGTAGCGCTTGGGTCGGACCCGCAGGCTGAGGCTTTTTGAGCGGCGGAAAATTGACTCACGGAGGAGTGAAATAGCATTATCGGGCGGGTTATCACACCAATTTATGCGTTTTCTGGATATTATGTAATGGTGAGGGGTATTCGAGCCTGAAAAATTCAATAGAAATAGAACAAAACAAAAATGGTTACAATCAATATATTTAAAATACGGTATTATATAATTTGGCAGTGAATGGTCGCATAGGTGAGAGACTGTAGACCGAACATGTCTTTGTCGTTGGGCATACTGTAACCAAGTCAAACCCGGCGCTTCCAGCACAGCACGTCGTGACGCTCTGCTCTGTAAGCAGTCACAGTTGACTGTGGGTGTTCACTGGTCCAGAACGTGGCGGAATAAATGGTCGGACTAGTCTAATACCGTACACCAAACGTGGATGACCTCGCGCCAAGACGGGCCGGGAATGTGCTCTCTGGCGGGATGTCGACCGGGCACTGGTACGTCAGCAGCACGAGCCGAGGCTTCGTGATGCCGCCAGGGGTCGGACGGCATGTGGCGTGTACTGTGTGGCACTGTGTCACCAATTCTCGTATACACTGAATTTTTATTAATGTGGTTGCTTTCACTTGCAGAATGCCGTACGAACAGGCCGCGTCGGAGGCATATCGAGCTGCCATGATTGATTCCTAACCTACGGATGGATGCTTTGTGTTATGCTGCTGCTGCTGCTGCTTGGACACTACAGGGCCACGTGCACACGAACTACTGTGGATGGTGATGGATCGACGGACACACGAAGGCCCACCGGGACTCGGCGGGCGACTGGACTGGGGGGGGGGTTACCTGGGTTGGTGTATGCGTGGTGGCAGAGTGCAGTCCGCTGTCACGATAGTGGCGAGCCACTTGAGGCCAAACGGAACCGTTTGGAGAGCCTTGGCAGGCGACAGACGCCGCCTAGGGTCCAAACTGCTTGTCCCAGAGGACTTGGAGGGCTTCGAGGTCCTCCGGCTTAAGATCGACGGGTCCTTCCAGAGGCTCGATGCCGACCAGACCCCAGTCGTCGACGTCGGCGTCATCGTCGAGGTCCTCGAAGAGCAGCTTGTCGAGCACCTCGTCTCCCGTGGAGGCGGCCTCTTGCTGTCGGCGCTCGCGCTGCCGCCGCGCCATGTTGCGCTGGTTGGCGTTGGCCTTGATGCGGTGCTCCTGGCAGAGCTTGTGCGGCGTGCCGTTGCGCTTGCGCGCGCGCTCGTTGGGGCACGGCTTGCTGCGGTACGTGCAGCGCAGCTCTTCGGGCACCTGCTGGTTGGTGTGGCTCATGGTGACTTGGAGTAGCAAACTAGCAGCAGCGCTGGCGTCTGGTCGGGCAGTAACCTGTTTGGTCGCTGGGCATTTGGGAAGTGAGCGACGGGGGGCCGATCCGAGCGCACTCGTATCTTTGGACATCCACGAACGCGAAAGCTCAGGGCGGGCGGACAGGAAAGTGCACGTGGAAGTGGAGCGGGATCGATCGATCCACCATCACTCACCGGCGGTACACGTTCGCCCAGCAGGTGGACGCACATCCGGCACCGCGAAGCGCCTGAAGCCATCCGGGTTGGCGGCGCAGTAGTGGCCCAAAGGGTCACCGCTACATACACTATTGTATAATATACGTGCCCAGTCACGTCAATGAGTCCGCAGGAGGGCAAGCTTTGCAGGGATGTAGAGCGGGAATCCACCTCTGAAGTCTTCGTGAGCGCTGAAGATTTCAGCGAAGTGACTACGGAACCTGAGGTGGCTGCACTTGGATATTTTCAGCGAATAAGCCCAAACCCTAGCATTTTGCACGTCTTGCAATATAAATCTAGCGCTTTATACTATATACTAAAGGATTTTGATATAGGACTCTAAGTATTAAATTTGAAGTCGGAATATGCATAAATGATTAGAGGTTTGGAGGCATCCCGCGCCTCACCGACATGTCTCGGTGGGTATCGGATCCCACGGACACGTCTCAACAGACGCTCGCTTCGAGCCCATACTGTACCTAGTAATAACGAGTGTCGTCCCGGATTTCCCGGGCCAACAAGCAGCGCAGGCTATTGACGCTTCGAATATGTTGGAAGAGCAGGGATACTGCGTCACAGATTTCAGCAAGGGATGCACCATACATTGATCAAGATGTGAGCCGTGCGAGTCTGCGACGTGCTACACGGATCCGACCAACTTCGACATCGAGGTGAGTGCTGCTCCCCTTGACGGTCTCGGTCTCGACGATACAGGCAACAGAGCTCAAGGGTAAGTTACCGCGTGACTGTGTATCGTCGTGGCGAGGCTTCCATACGTGTGGATCTCCCCCTCGAACTCCGGACGGACTGACGGGCGACGCCGAATGATGTATGAGCAGCTAGCTTCTTGTGACTCTTTGACATAATCCGATGCCGAAGCGGACGTGGAGGGACTCGATCCTTTAGGGCGTGAGCAGTCGCCTCGGGGCTCCAGCTCTCGCTAAGAATAGCTCGTATCCGTCTAAATGCAGCCGTGGGCGGCTGTGGCAAAGGCCCAGCCGGGAATAGATCTGAGAACAGCGAGAATGCACAGCGCATAGCTCGCAGCCGTGTCTAGCAATAGATGACGGCTCTAGTCGATCAACAAATAGGCGCGAGCTCTCCATGGTCTCTGCTCGATAAGACGCGTCTGGGCGCAAGTTCAAGCGATCTTGCCCACTCCCTCTATATTTACTGGCACGGCGCATGGACCGACTGCTCCGACATGTTTGTGTTGCCCTCGGTGTTGCTCTATCGCCCTCCCCCCTCTATGAATCGCATTCAAAAGCCAACTCGACCTGCGGTGGTGGCAGCTTCGTCCTGGTCAGGAAGCTCAACATGCTGGCGGCGCACGAGCTCGCAGCGGCGGCGCAGGACATGGACACGGACCTCATCGCCTTCGAGGACTTTTTCAGCGCGGCCACGGACGAGATCGACGACGGTGAGCGCTTGTCAGTGAGCGCGTCGCCACTCTGGTAGTGTCAACGCTCTAACGACGATGTGATAGAGATCTGGTCGATCCCCCGAGAGCCTTTGGGCAGCGAGGACCACGACCTGCTGGACGCCGAGGACCTGCAGCCGCTGGACCCGGACGAGGACCGAGCTTGCCGGTCGGTCGAGCCCTTTATCAAGAGCGAGCCGCCGCTCTCGCCGCTGGCGACGAGCCGGATCGACACGCAGTCGTTCCTCGTCAAGGACGAGGCAAAGCCGGAGCCGACGCTGGCCGAGCGCCGCAAGACGCTGCTGGCGCCTGTCACGTCGACTTTCACCAGCTCACCGCGTGCCAAGCGCCGGATCAGCGAGGCCAACATGATCACCGAGGACGAGCAGGAGCAGGCGATGCGCGATGCCAAGCAAGACGAGGGGGACGGCGACTACGACGAGGAGGATTACGAAGAGGAAGAGGACGACGACTGCGGTCACGGCTGTGGCCATGGAGAAGACGAAGGCGACGCGCTCGTGCTGCCGGACACGCCAGACTACACTGGGATGCCGCTGCTCTCGGACGAAGACGTGGCGGCGCTCGTCCCATCGCCCACCAACTTCACTAAGGCTCCCCCCTACTCGTCTGTCGCCACGTCCAAGGGCTCGAGCACTGCTGCCGACTCTGCTTTGAACGGAAAGCAGTCGATCCCAGCCATCTCGGACGCGTCGGACGTCGTGTCCGAACAGGACATCCCAGACGTCGTGACGCTCTTCAACTCGCTCTACTCGCCCAGCACCAGCCCTACTCGCGAGAGCCAAGCGCTCTCCCCTGCTCCCTCGACCAGCGCCACCGCTTCAATACCAGCGCCGCACTCTGCGCCGCTACGCATCGTCGTACCCGCGCCTCAACCAGGGAGCAGCGGGCCTACTCCCATGCCCGGAGCCTTCCCGTTCACCGCCAACAGAGCCATTAGCGCGGCCAGTAACCCCGTGACCAGCGTGCTCGACTACTTCACGCCGCCAAGCTACATGCCGGGAGCGCCAGGGCCGAACCCGAACTTCTTCTTGTCCGCCGACTCGCTCTCGCCGGCGCTCAAGGCGTCGCTGCTACAGGGACACTTGTCGGCGGCGGCCGCCATGGCCATGGCCAACTCGGCGGCGGCAATGAACACGATCCGCAAGCTCAACACGACGTACGGCGTGCCGATCGCGCCGATGCAGCGCTCGCTCGCGAGTGGCGGCGCGGAGCTGCCGCTCAAGCCCAAGCTGTCGACGGGCGGTGGCTCGGCCACGCGCATCTCGGCGACGGGCACGAGCGGCGGCAAGGTGACCAAGATCTCCATCACGCCCGACATTGCCGACTTCAAGCTCGTGCAGATCTTCCACCACTTCTGCGACCCGGTGGGCAAAGTGCTGACGCTGCCGCGGTTCCACCAGCTGCTACTGCATCACCAGGTCAAGGACGACGGCGGCAGCAGCTCCGGCGGAGGTAGCGGAAGCGGAAGCAGTGCCGCCACCTCTGGAGCCAAGCCAAGCGCTGTCCGGAGCAGCCTCCACGCTCCTACCGCCAGCACTGGCCCCAGCACTATGACTCCGAAACCCGCTCTGGTGGCTACTACCTCCACTCCAAGCGGCGCGTCGGCCATCTCGGGTGAGGCGCAGCACCTGTTCCGGCTCATGGACCCGAGCGGGTCGGGCGTGGTGGACCTGGAGCGCTTCATGAGCTCCTTCCAGATCTGCAACCGGTGCACCGAGGCCAAGCGGCGTGCGCACTCGGCGCTGTGTGCGCAGCAGGGCCAGTCGTTCGTGCCACCGACGGCGCTTGAGCGGCAGCTGATGGAGGACGTGGCGCCTGTGATCGTGCGCGTGGTGCCCACGGCGTTCGAGGGCAGCAAGGTGCGGTCGTGTGAGCACTACCAGTGGACTTGGTGCGAAGGCTTCGCCAAGACGGGCAACGAGAAGTGCCGCGGTACCAATCGACACGACAAGTGCCCCAAGTACCTGGCCAACTGCACGCTCTGGAAGCACAAGCTGCCGCCCAAGACGCGCAAACCTCGCGCCGCCGCCGTCGCCGAGCGGAACGAAGTGCTTGACTCGCCCTCCAAGAAGCTCAAACACTTTGGGTAGATACCCTCAGCCGAGTGAGATAGTATTTATAAGACCGGCGCAGGCAGGAGACGCCGTCGAGGACATGCGTAGCGGTTGGATACACTTGCGTACAGTGATCTTATCTTGTTGGTGTCCATCGACGTGGGCGCTCTGCGGTATCTTTATGGAGCCCTTTCCTGCCCTCTCCATAGTGCACCAACACACAGTCAACGCGCTCAGGGTCCTTGAGGCTCCGAGTCGTCACTCCGGCGCAATGGCGTACACTATCCTCGTATAATACTATAGTCATTGACTGGCGCGTCGCCACAAAACTGACTTTGTGGTTGCCAGTGCCTTGATGTCCCTCTACTGTAGTCCTCGCTTCATAAATGATCGCCATATTCTCGCAGCACACCCACTTCAACATGACCATCACTCAGGAACTTGTTGCCTTTTATGTATGACACACCATCATGATGTACCTACCGTAGCTTTTTGTTCACTCTACTGCACAATCCCAATATGTTCCCGGGCACAGAGGATGCGAGCGCGAACGCAATTCCCGACAATCTGCGCTGCACGTACCGGACCAAGCCGTGCTCCCATGAGCGCGCACATAAGCGCAGCGACGCGTGCCACAAGCTGTGCCAGGCGCACCAGCTGCGCGCGAACAAGAACCAACGCAGCACGCTGCAGGGCGTGTGCAAGCCGAACGCGGTGGCGCTTAGAGCTCACGCTCTTCTCTAAGAGGAGATACACTTTCTGAAGTACTTCAAGCACCGTACAGTACCAAGCAACGTTAAAAGTACTGTATAAGGACGGAGCATTACTCACCCGCGTCAGAGACTGTACATGGGTGATTTTCGTGCAGTGGGTCGATGCCGATTGGACATTGGAGGACGGATGGGAGCTCTCGGTACTGTAGAGGGTCGCTTCCAACTCGTCGGCGTCGCTTCAGGCCGTTGGCTCACTGCGTCCATTGACAGTATGGGGGCGTCGTGGAGCAGCGAGTGGCGCGGCAATGGCGGCTGCTGCTGTTGCTTCTCCAGCTGCTTGGATAGCAAGCGGCGCGCGGTGGAGATTGGCGACGGGGCGCTAAGCGAGCGGCTCCTGGATGCGAGCGACGGCGCGCTTGATACCGACGGGAAGCGCGGCAAGACAGTCGTGAGTGACGCGTGGCTGTTGCAGGTGGAGGCGACGCGACGAACAGCCAGCGACCGCGAGGCGAAGGCGTCCAGAGGGAGCAGTGAGGACGATGGGGATCGAAAGGAGAGCGAGGTTGAGAAGGGCGGAGAGCGCAAGACGGCCTGGGACCTGAGCGACGAAAGCGAAGAGGAGGAAGAGGGCGCGACTGCTGACGATGGGGACGAGCGTCTGGCAACGTCGGAGCGGCTGTCGTCGCGTTCGACCAAGGACTCCTACGCATCCATACTGAGCCGCGCCGACGGCTCAATGTCGTTCCGCGAGAGCCTTGGAGGCGTGAGCGTTCGTTACGGGGCCTCACCGCCAGATGAGGAAGCTGGCGGCAGTGAAGATGAACTATAAAGCACTAGTGAGTGAATGCGCAAGCGCTCGTTTCAACATTACAACTTGCTTGCCCATGACGGCGTTCACGTGTGATTAGTCCTCATTAACACGGCCACTCGGCCGTCTCGCCGCGGCTTCTACAGCTCCCACACAGCCTCTGCCTTGGGGGACGGAGCGTGGTCCGAAGCGGAGGCGGCGGCGACTGTCTGGATCGCTGCTGGGCTTACGAACGCTGGCGGTCGGTAATGGGACGTGGTGGCGGCCCCAGCGCCGCCCGGTGGGTGGTGGATGAGGTTGTACGAGCTCCACTTCTTCCAGCTCTCGTCCTCGACGACCAGCGCCTGCGTGGCGCTCAGCCGCTTGCTCTGTAGCGCTCTGGGCGATGACGACAGGCCGGCGCGCGAGAAGCACCGCGCGCAGCACGCGCAGCTGGCGAGCGAGGGCCTCGGCTTGCCGTGCTCGTCCTTGCTGGGCTGTTGTCCCATACTTGGGCGTGCTCTGCGGCCTCTGGGGCGCTGTAGTGGCGCCAAGAGACCTCGAGGGTCGCGGGTCGCGTCACCACCATTTACAAGTCGCGCTGTTGCGGCGACTCTTCAAGGATCGCTCGCACGCAGGCGTATTGTATTATGTGTATTGGTTGGACACTAGAAATAACTGTTTGAGGTTTTATTGATTCCAATTAGGTTTTACTTTTTGAAATATCAAACCTCAATTCAGAACATTACAGAATATGTATGTGAATCAGTAAAACCTCAATACGTACCAGTAAAATAATTTCCTCTCCATACCTCATTCGTTTCCTCTTTCCCCTTCATTTCCCCCTCATTTCCCATTCCGCGTCGTTGTCGAAATCAATAAATTTCGCCTCCGCCATACAAGCCCCCATACAATCGCGCTCCACCACACACACACGCTCCGCTATCGAGCAGCTCCGCTCCACTTCCCATGAGCATGGCGACCGACACTAGTACTGCCGCCGCCGCGCCGTCGCCGACCAACGCCGAGATCTGCCACTTCTTCTTCGAGCCTGCCGTCGACCCCGAGTTCGTCGCCGATCCCGAAGCCGCCGCCGCCCCGGGCGACGCTACGGCCGGCGCCTCCGCCGCCGTGGCGACACCCGCGGCGGCCGCGCGCCGCGGCAAGAAGCGCGCCAAGGGGGCGGCGGCCACGCCGGCCGTGAGTGCCAACGGGCGCGCCAACCGGCACCGCTGCCGGCTCTGCTGGAACGTGTACACGCAGAACGCGAGCACGGGCTACACGAACCTCATGACGCACCTGCGCATCAAGCACGCCGACTGGCCCGAGCTGTTCCGCGCGCAGCAGCTGCCGCTCCAGGGCGACGTCCAGCCCGCCGCCAATAACAGCAGCAGCAGCAGCCACAACAGCAACAGCAACAGCAATAGTAGCGACCCTACCTCGCGCTCGCCCGTGCCGCAGCGCATGACGTCCGGCCGCAAGCGCGGACCGGTCTACGGCCACTTTGTGGACCTGCCAGCCGCCGACGGAGAGGACGGCGCCGGGAAAAAGACCAAGCGCGTGCGCTGCGCCTACTGCGGGGCGCACGTGCCGCAGGTGAGCGGCCGGCTCAAGGCGCACTTGGCTTCAGTATGCACCGCGGCCTTGCCGGCCGTCAAGAGCGAGTTTGCCAGCCACGGAAGCGCCGCCGCGACGAGCGCCAGCGACGCGCCACACGTCGCCAAGCGGCCCAAGCGCGCGTCGCTCGAGCTCGAGACGGCCCCGGTAGTGCGAGTGGACCACGCGAGTCGCTCGACGCCGGTCAAGAGCGTCGAGGTGACGCCGCTGCCGCTCGCCGCGACCGCCGTTCGCCCCGATCGACACGCCAAGGGCGACGCGGCGGCGCACGCGTTCGAGGACAAGCTGACGGCCGCGCTCGTGGCCATGCGCGTGCCCTGGTCGCTGCTCGACAACGCGCAGTTCCAGGAGGCGCTGGCGCTCCTGGCGTACCCCTCGGGCGCGGCGAGCGGCGTGCACGCCGTCGAGTTCCCGCTGACCGCCGCGCGCGCGTCCTCGGTCGTCGTCGACCGCCTGGCGAGCGACTACGACCGCAGGACGGCGAGCTGGATGGGCGTGGCCAAGTTCGTGACGCTCCTGGTCGACCGCCGGCGGCTCCCGGCCAGTCCGACTCGCGCCGGGAGCGAGGAGCGCGTCCAGCTCATGGCCGTGGACGAGCGGCGTCAGTCGTTCCTGCTCTCGTCGCACGTCGTGAGCGCCGGCGCGAGCCCGGCCGAGGCCGCGGCCAGCCTGGCCAGCGACGTGCTCGAGCCGTGCGTGCGCTCGCAGCCGTTCCCCGAGCACGCCACGCTGTTCCTGTGCTCGGACGCGACGGACGGCCATTTCTCGCACCTGCGGCGGCGGCTGCGCGCGCCGAGCCACGCGGCCGGCGGCTCCTTCGCGCTGCTCGGGAGCTGCATGGCGCAGCAGTCGGCGCTGCTGCTCAAGGACCTCGTGTGCGAGACGCGCGCGAGCAACACCATCGCCGACGCCGTGGCCATCGCGACGGCGCTGCGCCAGCTGCCCGAGTTCTCGCGTGCGCCGAGCGCCACGGACTGGGCGTCGGTCGCGCGCACGGTGCACGCGGTCGCGAGCCACGAGCGCCGCGTGCGCGACGCGTTCGCCGACGCGCAGAGCGCGCCGAGCATCCAGAGCGACGCCGAGCTGGCGCTGCTGGCCGCCGTGGTGCGCGATGAGAGCTTCTGGTCGGGGCTGCGGGCGGTCGACGCGCTGCTGACGCCGCTGCACGCGTGCGCGGCCATGAGCGAGCTGCCGTCCACGACGTCCGGCCAGTACGTGTCGCTATGGCTCTGGGCGCTCGCGCTGGCGCTCGAGTCGCCCTTGCTGCGCGAGGACGCGGCCAAGGCGCGGTTTACCGAGCAGTTCTTCCGGCGCCTCAACATGTACGTCGAGGACCACCAGGTCGTGAGCCTGGTGCTCGACCCGCGCGTGCGCGGCGCCGGGCTGTCGAGCTCGGGTCTGCGGCGCGCGCGCGGCGTGGCGGTGCGCGTGGCGGCGGCGCTCGTGCCGGCGCTGGACGAGACGAGCTTCGTGCGATCGTACAACGACTATGTCAAGAAGCAGGGCGACTTTGGCGACGACGGGCTCTGGAACGCGGCCAACACGAGCGATCCGCTGCAGTTCTGGAGCGATTTTGACGGCGACGCCATGCACGGGCAGCTGGCGCGCGTGGCGCTCGCCGTCAGCGCCTTTGTGCCACACGCGCGGTCTCTGCAGGCGTACTGGGCGTCGCCCTCTGCCGCCACCCGCGGCGACGACAGTACCGACGGCCTGGACGACGCGGCGCAGGCCAAGATCCGCTTCGCCGCCGCGCAGGACGCGCCCGAGCGCCGCGTGAGCGACATGGTCGCCAGGTACGGCGCGCTGGTCGGCATCCAGCCGGAGCACAGCGAGGGCATGGGTGACCTCGGCGCGGCCGTCGACCGGCCGCTTGTCCAGCCCATCAGCCGTCCGTTGGGGACGCCCGACTTGGAGCACGTGCTGGGCTCGCTCGTCGACCACTTGGACCAGGATGTGGCGGATGTGGCGGACGCGGCGGCCGAGGCGCAGGGCGGAGCGAACGAGAGTGGGAGTGGGAGTGGGAGTGGGAGCGCGACCAAGATAGACGCGTCGTGGCTCGACGCGTCGGCGGCCGGCGCGGCGCAGGTCCAGTCGGCGGTCGTCGCCTTCTTCGACTCGGTGGGCAGTACGGCTGCGCGCTTGAGCATGGAGATGGTGCTTTGAGGCGGTGGGGGAAGGAAGCCACGACGACAACGAGGCTGGCGTCTCGGTCGGTGCGTGATGGACGTGGTGAACGTGACGGATGAACGGGACTGTATTAATACTTTGAGGCAGCGCTTGGAGTGTCGTTGACAGTGCTTCAGTGTCAACGAGGGCGGCAGCTTGGCGGTTGACCCACGACTGCAACGCGTATACGTACGTGTTGGCGCCAAGAATAGCGCGTCAGAGCCCGCAACTCGGATCCTGACCCCGTCCTACTGCCCTCGCTCCTCGTCTCGAGCAGCGTCCTCGCCCCCTCAGCCCCCGGCTCGAGCTCCCTCCCGTCCGTCCCCCTCCACTGGCCACCCCACTTTCGCTTCCAACCGCAGCCACGACACGACAGCTAGGAGACCGACCGATCCTTTCTCCAACAGACCGGTCTCTATCCTCCAACTGGACGCCATGGCGACCGCCTCGTACGCGTCGGCGTCGTCTCCGTTCAAGCGCCTGAGCCGCTCGACCCGCCGGCGGTCGTCGGCCTCGGGCTTCGGGCTGGACGCGCCGGCCGAGTACATTGACGCGGACGGCGTGCCGCGGCGCTCGGCGACTGTCACGCGGCGCATGCTCCAGCGCGGCGTGTCCATCGCCAAGGCGCTGGTGCTCTCGGACGACGAGCAGGCGCACACGAGCCACGCGCAGCGCCAGCGAGAGACCGAGCGCGCGCGCGTCGAGGCGAGCGCGCAGCTCGCGAGCAGCGAGCTCAAGCGCGAGCGCAACCGCGCCATGAAGGCCGCGACCAAGCGCGAGCGGCTCGCCAAGGTGGCCGAGGCCAACGCGGCCGTGGCCGCGCGCCTCGCGCTCTGGTACGACCGGCGGCACCTGTCTCCGCGCGAGGAGGCCGCCGCGGACGTGACCGAGTGCCACACGGCGCGGTCTCCGTCCAGGACGCTCGCCTTCATCGACCCCGAGGGCAACTTGCGACGGCGGCGGACGCGCGACGCGGAGGCTTCCGCCAATGAGTTGGAGGCGGCTGTGACGGCGGTCGCGCCGGTCGGGACACCGCCTTCGGGACAGCCTCCGGTCGTCGCCATGGCTGGGGGAGACGACAAGGTCGCGGTCGTGCGGCCAGAGATGGTGACGCTGGCCGAGACGCGCGTGTAGGGCGGGCGGGCGGGAGGGAGGGTGGGAGTCTATCTTTGGCAGTGCATGACCTTGTGACTACATCCATAGACCGCAGTCGGCAACGGACGAGAGAGACCTACGCATCTCGACGGGCAGACATGACCCATGCCTGTCCTTAGGGCAGTCGGTCGGTCGATATAAATACCAGCAGACCTCGACGCTTGCTCGTCGTCTAGGACGCTTATTCCACCGCCGCCCTCCCCCCACCAACACCGAACGAGCTACGCGCGTCTAGCTACAGTCGCCTCGCTCGCTCGCTCTGCCCTCAAGATGGACAAGCCGCAGTCCGAGTCGCTCCAGCCGCCGCCGGGCGGTCCTCTGGAAGCCCTCGCGGCCTTTGTGGACGGCGACGGCGTGCTGCGGCGGTCCAGCAGCGTCACGCGGCGCATGGTGCTGCGTGGCGCGTCGGTCGGCAAGGCCGAGTACCTGCTGTGCGCTCCGCCATCGAGCTGCTCTACCGACCGTGGCGGTGGGGCGTCGCTGGAGGGCGAGAGAGACTGGACGCGGCGCCGCAGCCAGCTCGTGTGCGAGATCCGACACGTCAAGCACGAGCTGCTCGTGGCCAGCAACGCGCGGCTGCAGCAGCGCACGCAGCGGTGGTACGAGGCCAGCCAGCGGGACCCGGACGCCGAGACCACGAGCGCGCACACGGCCGAGTGCCCGTCGCCCCGCGCGCGCGCCTTTGTCGACGCCGAGGGCAACGTGCGGCGCAAGAAGGACGGCGGCGACGGACAACCGCCGGCCGTCTCCGGCGGCCCAGCGTCCCCCGTGATGCGTCCGTCCGTCGTGCTCGAGTTCATACAGGCCGTCTTGGACTGACAGAGAGAGAGAGAGAGTCGAGGAAGCACAAGCAGCCATGGATGAATGAATGAATGAGAGAGAGAGAGGTCGATTGAGAACCCGCAGTGCCTGGTAGGGCAGACAGAGGGACACCACTCGAATGGGGACCGACAGACTATTAATATCAGCACACGGCGGCGGCAAGCTCGACGCCGTCGGCGTGTCACGGACGCCGATTTGGAGCTGCCGCGCGTCATGGCGGCGCCTGATGACTCTCAAGCCGAGGCGCGCGCCACGTTCCACGTGCGGCTCCTCTCTCCATGGACGCGGCTCTCTCCTCGCGCGTCGGCACCGGCCGCCGCCGCGAGCTTCTTCGGCCTCGAACTGGAGCTCCACGGCCTCGACGCGTCGACCCTCGCGCCGGTCGTCGTCTTCCCCGTCGACGTCGACGTCGCTCTCGAAGCTGCCGCGCCCTCCGCTCGGCCGCTCGCGTCCATCGTCGGCCCCTTCCGGCTCGTCGTGCGTGCCAAGCAGACGCTCGAGGGCCTGGAGCTCTCCCACGAGCTCTCCCGCGAGCTCTCCGAGGCGCAGACGGACGTGCTGCAGCGCGTGGCGGCCGTGCAGCCTGGCAACACGCTCGTGGAGCTCGACGGCGAGCGCTTCCTGCGCGCGAGTCGCTCGGCCGAGGACGTCGTGGCGCAGCTGCGGCGCGCCTCCCTCGGCGCGTCGCTCGCGCGGCCGCTGACGCTCGGGCTCGAGCGGCACAACCTCTCGCAGGCGAGCGCCAAGATCGTGCCCTTCGCGGCGCGCGCGGACGTGCAGGCGGCGCAGCGCGCGCAGGCGGAGCGTCTGCAGGCGCAGGAGGCGGTCCGGAGTGCGTCCGTGCAGCGCAAGACGCAGTTCCTGCTGCAGCAGCTCGACTACGAACGCGAGCACTACCTGGACGCGCTCGTCGGCCGCGAGCTGCTCGCGCGGCACGCCGCCGTCATGGCGCGCGGCGAGTGGCAGGCCTTCGAGTTCGAGCGCGCGCTCTGGTTCTTCCACGCGCCCTCGCGCGCCTTGGTCGCCGAGCACCCGGTGCGGAGCGACCCGCGCGCGCGGGAGCTGCTCGCGCTCGCCCAGCTGCGCGTCCGCGTCGCCGTGCGCAGGCTGCAGCGGGTCGCTCGGACGTTGCTGCGGCTCGTGGCGCTCGCGGACCGCGTCGTGGACGACCCGCGACTCGTGGAGCGCGTGTGGACGCAGAGCGTGTGGCTGCCGGCGTGGGAGGCGCTCTGGGCCGCCGAGCTGGCGCCGATAGCGGCCAACAAGACCGAGACCAGGACGCCGCGAGCGAGCGGCCGCAGCGTCGACCAGGAAGCCGAGCGCGTGCTCGAGGCGTGGAGACGAGCGCGCGGATGCAGACTGCAGGCTGAGGCGACTGCGCGCGCGGTGGAGCTCCAGGACGCGTCCGTGATGACCGAGCCGCTGGCTGGTCCACTGGGGGAGAGCCCCTCGCCCTTGGAGGTCGAGAGAGCCTTGGAGAGGGAGAAGCAGACGGCGAGCACGGCCGTCGGGTCGGCGCGCGCGTGCGTCGTCGACGCTGGCACGCAGAGCGACGCGTTGCCGCGGTCGAGCGTCGACGCGGGAGCGCAAGCGGACGTCGTGGCGCGTGGAGAGTCGGTCGAGGGAGCGGCGCAGACCGAGACTGAGGCCGAGACGTGTCGATGCGACGCCGAGATGCAGACGGAGGGCGTCGAGGCGCTCGCGGCGGCGGATACAACCAAGGTACCAAGCGGAGGACGTAGCGGAGAGTCGGTGGGCGAGTGGCGGAGCTACCTGCTCGTCCTCAAGACGAACCTTGTCGAGAAAAAGAGGAGGAGGAAGAAGAAGAAGAAGGCGTCCGTGCGTCACCAGAGCACGCAGACTACGGCTCCGGCTGCTCCTGGCGCTCGGGAACGCGCTTCCTTGGCGCGTCCAGAGTCCACGCGAGGTCATCCGCACCGAGAGCTCAGCAGCGGCGTGTCCACGCGCTCCGACAGCTTCAGCGAGTACTGTCGGAGCCTCGCGTTCCCTTGTCCGTGGCGTGGCGTCGACTCGGAGGCTCTTGATGCGGGAAGCGCAGAGGACGCGGACGTGTGGCGGCGGAGCGTCCACGCGCGCCAGCAGCAGCAGCAGCAGCAGCTTGTTGAAGAGCGGGTCGCCCTGTCTGAGATGGACGAAGCGCTGGTGATGCGGGTACGCTCTCGAGCCGCTCGCTCGTCCGCTGCGGTCGGTGGCAACTGACGAGCGCCATGATGCCGTGTCGGTCGTTCCTGGTGGTAGCGAGGCGGCGCGAGGCTCCCGGCGCCTGCGACGCTGCGCAGCGCCGGCGCGGACCCGATCGACCGCCCGGACGAGCGCTTCCGCCGCGCCTTGGACTCGCTCCTGGCGCACGATGACTCGTACGACGGCCTGGGCGAGCACACGATGGAGCAGCGCTCGAGCAGCGCGGCTCTGCTTGTCACGAGCCCCGTTCGGCACGGAAGCAGCCACGGCAGGCGCGCTGGCGGCGGCTGGAACAGCAGCAGTCTCCCGCAGCAGGCGGCGCCCGTGAGGCAAGCCGCGAGCCCTCCGATCGCCACATCCGTGCCGCCCGTGTACCTGGAGATGGTCAAGGAGTTGGCGATGGATGGCCGGCGGCAGGAGATCAGCGGCAGCGCCATGAAGCTCCCGTACATCACGAGGAAGCCCAAGCGACGGTGAGACGTGTCCGGAGCCAGAGTTGATGGCGGAGCAGCCAACCCAACGCGTGTGAATTGAGGCCCTTGTGAGGCACGTACGAGGCTTGCTTGGCTCATCGCTTGATTGCGACTGCGCCAGTGTATTCGCGGCGGTTCCCCGCCTCTACGACGGACCGAAAAGCCCTTTAGGGGAGACCGAGAGAGGCCTCAACAGCTGCCACAACCGACTCGCGCTCCTCCGCCGAGTCCTCAGGAGCGCACGAGCTCAGCTCACTTACTTGTTCTCCTTGAGCCGGCGCACGCACTCGCCCAGGCGGTGCTGCGCCTTGTTGGCCACCTGTCCGACAGATCCCCACCCCACGCCTTGTCGTGAGTCGTCTACCTCTACCTCCACCCCACCGACCAGAGACCGACCGACAGGGCGTCGTCAACATGGAGAAACGAGACCACGTACGTCAATGTTGGGGTTGACGGCGAGCAGCGCGCGGATGTCCTGCAGCGCGAGGCGGTAGCGCTCGAGGCCCTCGTAGGCGAGCGCGCGGCGCAGCAGCGCTTTCTGGTTGACGGCGTCGGCCTCGAGCACGTGCGTGCAGTCGCCAATGACGGCCGAGAAGTTGCTCAGCTGCTGGTGGCACGCGGCGCGGTTGTTGTAGCAGGCGATGGCGACGGCGCCGTTCGGCTTGTCGCAGGCCGCGATGGCCTCGCCGTAGAGCTCGATGGCCTTCTCGAACTGCGCGGCCTTGAACGCGTCGTTGCCCTGCTCCTTGAGCAGCTCGGCGGGGCTCATGCCCGCGCGCTTGGCCTGCTCCGCGCGCGCCTGCAGCGGCTCGATCTCCGTCAGCAGCTTGTTCAGGTCGCGGTTGTTGAAGTCCACGCGCTGGCCGGCGCGCAGCGTCGCCAGCGCCTCGCTGTACTTCTTGAGCGCCTTGAGCGCCACGCCATGGCGGTGGTACGCTGCCGGCCGGCATCATGGATACATTACATGGGTACGTTTATCCGTTACGCTTCGTGGGGTGGTTACACGGAGGGGTACTCTTCGCATCAGCGCGTGAGCGTACGACTGCGTACCCTTGACAAAGTCGGGCTTGATCTGGATGCACTTGGCCGCGTCCGCCGCCGCCTCCTCGTACTTTCCCCAGCCAGCGTACGCCGCACTAGTACCGCGGAATACCCGACCATAACCTCCTCAGTTAGTGGCACTGAACAAACAGTAGGGTATGCCGACGCC
Organism: Phytopythium mirpurense; assembly: GCA_023338055.1. Lineage (NCBI taxonomy): Eukaryota > Oomycota > Peronosporomycetes > Pythiales > Pythiaceae > Phytopythium > Phytopythium mirpurense. Next base: position 18,961 of record JAADXZ010000028.1, read on the forward strand.
GCCACTGGGCCCGCCCATGCTGGCGCTACATGGGGAGGGAGGGGGGATTAGCAGCGAGCGCACCTGCGGTTCGAGTAGTAGACGTGGTTGCTGCCGTCCAGCTCGACCGCCTCCGTGTACTTCTGGATGGCGTTGGCGTAGTCCTGGCGCTTGAAGAACTCGTTGCCCTCGCTGTTTGGGGGTACACGACGCCATTCGCCACACACCACGCGCGTCAGGACGAGAAACAGACCGACAGGCGCACCCACAGTGACCACGAGGGGTGCGCTAGCGACTCGGGGGTACACATAGGCCGTACTTCTTCTTGGCTTCCGCGGCGGCGTTGACCATGGTGCTTCCTTTAGACGTGTGTGGCTTTCGTGTCGAGTCGTCCTGTTGGACGTGGGGCTGGCTGAACCCTCCCAAAATGGGTTAGTGTGTACCCTCGAGGGCGAAAGATTTGGAGAACACGGCTGTTTAACTCCGCTGAAGCACACCCCAACAATCACCAAGCTTTCTGGAATGTTCTGAATGGTGTTTCGTTCCCGATACCGGTACAGGTATCATATACCGGTACATCAGCCGAGTCGGCGCGACCGACCAAATGGATCGACCACTTATGGGACGATCAATTGCCATGAACTCGGATCCGCTGTAGATGCTTGGCTCACGCATTATACTTGACGCGTCGTTTTAACTATGACACCACTGAGAGACACCAAGGCGGCTGTCCTACGCCGCCGGTCTGCCTGCTGGCAGGCAGGGCATTGCGCGCGTTACTCGGGCGCTCTTTCAAAGAGCGAGAGCATGTACGGTCCCCGCTCGCCGCCCCTCTTCTCTCTACTCGTGCAGCGAGACGGACGTGAGCTGCAGCGTGTTGGTCCACGTCTGCTCAAAGATGACAATGTCGTAGTCTGCGCGCTCGCAGTCGCGGTCGGCGCACGCGCCCACGTCCTCCGCCGAGTCGACCGCACAGCCGGCCACCTGGAACTTGTAGTTGGTGCCCGCGACGCTCTGCGTCGACAGCGCCTCGATGGCAAGGAGGCACACGGTCGCCCCCACGTCCGCGCCGTAGTAGGTCGCGTTGCCGGCCACCTGCACCAGCAGGTCCACCTCGGTCTGCGTCACGGCCGCGCTCGTCCAGCCGCCGAGGGTCGTCTGCGCCTGTGCGGCGCATGCCGAGAGCGCCGCGAGGACGAGCGAGAGGCGAAGAGCGGAGGACAGCATGGCTGGTAGTAGAGCTTGGATGATAGCGTTGGCGGGGTGGGAGGAGGGAGCTGGGACTTGCCGCGACTTTTGGCAGAGTGAAGGGGAGGAGCCGGCAAATTGGGGAATGCTTGGCGCCGCGAACCAGCTTTTACCGGTGCAGGATGGCGCCAAAACCCAATATTTCGGTCGAAATGGCGCCAGGTGCACTGGATACAATCGCGATTTGAGGTGGAAATCATCACAAGGGTATTATGGAATCACTTGGTGTTTGTATCGAATGACGAGTAAAGGCGCGCAGCTGCGGCGCATTTGGCTGTTTTGGGCGGGACCGGCTCGGTGATCTGGCTTCTTCAGGGGTGACAACCGCGTCTACAATCCGAAATAATAAGTCTATATTTTCTTTTCTAAAGGTATTTTAGACCTCCACACCGCCAATAAAAACGGAGCAAAAGGAGAGAGGCATCGAGCAGCTCTTGTCCGCGCCATCCATGACGACCGATGCTCGGCCGATGCTCGGCCCCCACTGCTCGTACACTACGAGGTCTCACGAGCTCCAACGTGTACCTGATATACACAGTATACGTTGTTGGGTATCTTCCGTCGTCCAACAGTCGTCGACACTTTACGAGCGCGGTCTGGACACGAATTGGCAGGTAAAGGCTCCGCTGCTCGCTCTGGATGGCTGCATAGCACTGTTCGCGTGCTGCGACCGCATGGCAATTCTGCTGAGACTGACGGTGAACTAGGCAGCGCCGCAGGGTCGTCGACGGCAACGGTTCATTCAGAGTAAGTTAGTAGAGGCGGTCGCCGCCCACCTGGGCCCGCGTAGAGGCGGCGGCTCCACCGGATCGATCGCTCCTGCTCGTCTCTCCATAGTGTCCGCTTAACGTATCGACCTGAGCCGGGGCTCCAGCCTCCTCGAGCTCCGTGTGACGGCAATGAGCGGCCAGTTCGCCTACGTGTTGCTCCCGCCTGGAGCTGTTGGCACTTGCAGCGGGTGGTGACGCCCATATGGTATCCGATATACATTCGGCGCCCATGTAGCCTTTACACGGCCTCCACGGTCTTTGCTACGGCCACTCGAGACCTCCTCCATCGACAAGCCAACCGATCCCTGTACTGTATTCTCCCCCGCCCTACTCGCTCGACGAGCCTCTCACTCTCCAACTCGCCCCCAACGCATCCAAGCCGCCCAGTTCTGGCTGGCATCATCACGTACAGGATGAAGACGACGGCTGTGCCCTACTGTGTGGCCCTGGCGGCCTCCCTGCTCTCCGCAGACGCGGTCCCGATCGAGTACAACCCGTACACGACGAGCGCGAGCGCGGCCACGCTCTCGCACGTCAACCCGGCCTCTGGCGCGGTCTTCGCCTCCTCGGCTAACTCGGAGGAGCGGTCGTTCGAGGCCACCACAACGTACGTCGAGCCGGCGTTCGAGATCCCGGACGTCCCGGACTACGTCCCTGGCGCCGGCAGCGTCGCCGGGGAGGCCGCCGCGACCTCAGACCTCACCTTCGGGGCCTCCTCCTCGGCCAACGAGTCGGTGCTCGCGCCCGTGACGCGCAAGCTCGACGCGTCCTCGAGCACGGACATCCACAAGCTCGAGGCGTTCTTTGGCGCGCCCATGGAGGTGAACGCCAAGAAGCTCGCGCCGCGCGGCTCGTTCCACGTCATGCCGTGGCCGAGCAGCTACTGGCCCATCTACCTGGACGGCATCAACTACCAGTGGGACGGCCGCTCGCCGAGCGCCGCCGCAAAGTACGCCTCGGCCTTTGGCCTCGACGTGGACGCGTTCACCAAGACCGTGTCCGAGGCGACGGGCGTCCTGTCGCAGGCCTCCGGCACGTCCTGCTGGTCCGACTGGGACTGCTACCGGCAGAGCGCGAGCGTCTGCGCCAAGCGCAAGGGCGAGTACAGGGGCTTCTGCATCCCGACGTGGTACGGCATCTGCCACGCGTGGACGCCCGCGTCGATCCTCGAGCCCGAGCCGAACTGCGCCGTCGAGTACAACGGCGTCACGTTCCAGCCCATGGACATCAAGGCGCTGCTGTCCCAGGTGTACGACGACTCGGGCGTCGGCACCGTGTTCACGGGCGCGCGCTTCTCCGGGTCGGACGCGTTCTCCACGACCGACCAGTACGGCCGCTACATGGACTCGACGCGCCGCGACCTGGGCCCTGGCTTCATGCACATCGCGGCGACCAACATCCTGTCGCGGTTCAACGCGACCTTCGTCCTGGACGTCGAGGGCGGCGCGCAGGTGTGGAACCAGCCCGTCTACAGCTACGAGGTCGTGGCGCAGACCGAGATGACGCCGACCGAAGGCGCGCAGCGGTTCTTCTGGAAGCAGCGGTACCCGTTCAACGACGCCGCCAAGAGCCTCATGTACACGGAGATGAAGATCGTGTGGATGGTCGAGACGCTCGAGGACGGCGGGCTGGTCAAGAGCGGCAAGGCGGCGCGGTACACGGCGCAGGACACGTACAAGTACCTGCTGGAGCTGGACGGCAGCGGCAACATCATTGGCGGCGAGTGGGTCGACGGCTCCAAGGCCGACCACCCCGACTTCCTATGGTTCCCCGAGCGCAAGCCGGACGAGGCGACCGTGACCGAGGTCGGCCTGAGCTACAAGAACGTGCAGACGCTGCTGAGCATGGCCACCAACTGCTAGCGGACGCCACTACAGTACCTCTCCGTTGAAAGAGGGCAGCGGATAGAAGCCACCGGCGAGTGCAAGCCGGTCCCAAGTCGTCGTCCAGTAGTGCGTGTGTGTGTGGTGTGTGTGTGTGTCAAAGTTGTGGATTGTGTTCAACATGGACGAGATGTACTGCATGTCCCAGTAATTAGATTTATAGAGGTATTTGACCTGTATATATTATTGTTGACTAGAATCATTGATAATGCATTAAACAGGTTTTCATATTTATAGAGGCTTTTGGTTTCAGCAAACCATTTGGCTGCGTGTTTTCAAAGTCCACCTTCAAGTCCCATGTCCCATATCAAATTGTACAGGTCTCAAGAACGCCAGTTTTCACATCCAGTCCGCGCTTCGATCTTCGAGAACACGCCCCATTCTTTCCCGACCACAAGCTCACCTACAAAAATCATGCTTCGCATAAAGATCTTGTCTATGGAGCTGCTCGCTTCCTTGCCGCACGAACAAGCACGTCGTCATTCCCAAGCTATCCTCCAAGCGCTCAAGCCTCTGCATTCTTCCATCACAACCGCCAGAGAAGCTGCCATGGCGCTGCATCGAGCGACCCGCAAGCCGGCTGTTGCGCTGGTACTGGCGCTGGCGGCGGCGCTGGCGCTGCTGACGCGCGCGCAGCCGGTCTACACGCTCATGGGCGGCTGGTTCCCGGCCACGCGGAACGAGCACACGGAGCGCGTGCTGGCGCAGGCGCTGGGCGAGGCGGGCAGCGGCGGCACGCGCCTCTGCTTCAGCCAGGTGGACGCCATCCAGCAGCAGCTGGTCGACGGCCTCAACTTCCGCTACTACATGAAGGGCTGCGCGCTCCCGGGCGGCGAGGAGGGCGAGGGCGGCCGCTGCGCGCCAGACGCGTGCGCGACCCCCGAGCTGTTCCAGGTGGACGTCTTCTGCCAGCCGTGGACGAGCACGGCGCGCGTCCTCGGCGTCGCAAGGCTCTAGCCTCTCTCTATATATATATTTCTTGCTATCGTTTGATAATTGGCCTCCACCTGTACCAACAGTCAATGTAGACGACTTCAGCGTGCTCTGACCTACTCTCCCCACTACTGCGTGATGGTATGCCATATAGCTGCTGTTATATACTTCCGGCAGTCAGTGCGTGCATTTCCGTCGCCCTCTGTCCTGCCATTTATCCTCCACACACTACGTACGTACTACACCACCAGCGACTCGTCGCCGCCCGCCCTCCTTCCTGCAGTCCGCCCCATTCACACGCCAAGGCGGCGTGGGGGCGACACGTTGACCGGCAGCGCCGAGCTGGGCGACAGCTGCTGCTGGTCGCGCATGCGGCGCAGGAAGCGCTGCCACTGGCGCTGGGCCGTGCGCGCCGCGGTCGCCGGCACGCCGCGCTGGTCGCCGAAGATGGCCTGCTTGACCTTGAGGCGCTGCGACATGGGCCGCACGCGGCGCTGGATGTACGTCTCGACGTGCTCGAGCTCCTCAATGTGCTCGTCGACGACCTGCAGGCTGCCCACGGCGCGCGTGAGCACCACGAGGATCTTCTTAATGTCCACCATGAGCGCGTCGATCTTGCGCCTCGCCGCGTCCTCCCGAGGGCTCTTGCGCATCAGCCGCAGCTCCCGGTAGAGCGCCACCAGGTCCGACTGGTACTCGAGCCGCAGCTCCGCCACGCGCGACGTGTAGACCAGCCGCAGCGCCTCGTTCACGGCCGAGCAGCGCGCGCCGCCGCTCCCGTTCGGGTCTCCTAGACGATCGGGCGCGGCGGTCAGGTCGACGACGGCAGGGACCACCAACAGCAGCTGCTGTTGCACTGGCTGAGGCGGCGGTGGGGGTTCTCCTGCATGGCGGTCTCCAGTGTGGCCCCCTGGGCTGAGCATCGACTGCTTGGACGAGCACGCCGCGGTCGACGAGGGCGCGTCATAGGCTTGGGACACGGGGGAGAGCCCGAGGTCGCCGGGCTCGCAGGATCTCGGCGGCGAGTACGGGAGGAGCGTCATCCTCGCCAGCAGGTCCTCGTCCGTGCCTTCGGCATTGCCCAGCAGGTTCACCCAGCTGTCCGCGCCCGGGGCGCCGCTTTGGGGGTAGAAGGCGTCAATGAGGACGTCCTTGTGCGTCAGCGACAGCGGGGGCAGCAGCAGATCGGACGGGTCCGGCCCGTCAGTCGCCTCGGCGGACGCTGCCACCCCCACGGTCACCATACTCTGCATCGACTCGTGCGCGTCGACGCTGGGCGAGCGGACGAGCGGCCCCCAGCGCCCGCCGGCCGGCCGGTCGCGCAGCTGCTGCTGCTGGAGCTCGTGCAGCTGCTGCAGCTGCAGGCGCGCGCTCTCCTGCTCGCGCTGGAGGCTCTGCTTCTGGAGCTCGCGCTCTTGGGGCGTCGCGCAGGTGGCGGCCTGCGCGTCCACGAGCCGCTGGATCTCGCTAAAGTGCCGCTGGTAGAGCGCCACGATCTCCACGTTCTGCGCGTCCAGCAGCGCCAGCAGCTGCGCGATGTGCGTCTGCTCCTTGAGCGTCAGCGGCGTGCTTCTCGCGCCGCTCTGGTCCGGTACCGGCTCATGGTACGGCGCACCGCTTAGGTGGTCGATGGACGACACTGGCTCGGCGGCAGTGAAGCCCATGTTGGCCCAGGGCTCCGCACTGTACGCGCCCATCTCGGCGCCCAACTGCGCGGCCTTGAGGCGCACGCCGGCCACGTAGCTCTCCTACGCATACGAGTCGTGAGTCGTGCGGACGTCCGGACGGATGGATGGATCCGGCGTCGGCGCGCACCTTGTCGGGGCTGGAGCGCCACAGCGTGAGCTCGGTGTTCGCGGCCGCGACCCACACGCGCACGCGGGTGTCGGCGGCCGTGGGGTCGCTCTCTCGCCGCACCAGCTCGTTGTAGCTGCAGGTTCAGACGAGCAGCGCAGAGCGTTAGAGGACGCGCCAGGAGAGGAGAGAGGGAGGAGGGAGCTCTACGGACAGCTCGGTCACTAGCGCGGTGCGGTCCTCGTTGGAGACGGCGGCCTGCCAGGCGCGCGCGGTCGCGGTGGACGCCATGGGGTGGCCGGCCTGTGACGAGGGTAGAGCTAGTGAGTCGACTGTGGGCGGGCGGTGCTGGCTGTCGCATCAGCGCATCTCCTCGATGGCGTTCGGCGGCTTTGACAGGCACGGCAGTAGTTAAACCCACGCCATGATTCCTGATCGTATGGGTGATTTTGCTGTTTGGAGAATCAACCATCTCATATGAATGGATTATTCTAAAATATCCCAGAATGGGTACATTTGCTGAAACAAGGCATGTGTGTGATTTGGTCATGAGGCAATTTTCGTGAATTTCATGTCGTATAGCGTGGGTATTTGCGAACGAAGCGTCCAACAGTCGATTCACCCAAACCGTTTCGCCTTTTTGGATATATGCTCATTTGTAGCCAATCCGAGCTCTTTTAACTTCTAGTATCGACCAATGGTATCTTTCTGATACAGCATTTCCGCCAATCCAACAGCGTTTTGACTTCCAGTGCGCTGAACCGCCCCCCGCCTCCCACGCTCACTTTCACTTTTGCGTCGGAGCGCGCAGTCGGTCGGTCGTGCCACGAGCGAACGCGCCTCGCCCATAGTCCACCCTATACTAAAAAAGGCGGAAGGGAAGCAACCAACCACCCGCGGGCGAGAACCGTCAGGAGAAAGGCCGTCGCACCTCTTCCTGCTCTCTCGTTCCTCGTAGACTGCAGTAAGGAGCGGCCAAGAAGAAGAAGAAGAAGAAGAAGGAGAAGAAGGAGGAGGAGCTACTGTACCAGCTTCGGACGGGTAGCGGAGCCGGTGGGTGGGCGCAGCAACGATGGAGACGCAATGGCGACAGGAGATCCCGGAGGACATGCGCAAGCAGATGATCACGGAGATGTACGCGCGCTGGCTATTGTTGTTGTGGTTGTTGTGTCGCATGGACGAGCGCGCGACTGACGGGTGCGTGGATCGCGTCGCTGGTGGTCGTACGTACGTTGCGGCGCGACTACGACAGGTATCATGAGCTGGCGCGTATCTCTGGCGAGAGCGACAAGCAGAAGGTCTGGGGCTCGGCGGCCAAGTTCGAGCTCATGCTGTGGTCCAACAGTCCGGACAAGGTGCGTCCTCTCTTCCCGCGGCTGTGCTGCGCCAGCGACGGCGCGCTTTGCTCGCGGTGTGGAGACGAGCGGCTGACGGTTGTGGGATCCTCGTACGTGCCTTGTGCGTTGTGTGGATGTATAGAACACGTACTTGCTCAAGATGCAGCGCAAGATTATGAGTCTCAAGAAGAAGCTGAGCGCGGCCGAGACGGCGCAGCAGCAGCAACAGCAGCAGCAACAGCAGCAGCAGGTGATGGCGGCGCCCAACATGATGGCTACGAACGCCGCGGCGCTCAATCCGGCGGCCATGGGCGCCATGAACGCGGCGAACCCCATGGCGGTGAGTGCCGCCGCGATGGGCGGCATGAATCCCGCGCAGTTCCAGAGCAACGCGGCCGCCAATCCGGCGGCGATGAACGCCATGAACAGCTTCCAGCAGACCAACAACGTGATGGCAGCGACCGGCGCCGCGCCCATGGCATCATCGGCAGCGACGGCGGTCAACCCGTCGGCGACGGTGGGCATGGCGGCGGCGGGATCGAGTGGAGCGATGGGGAGCGCGACGAGCACGCCGACGTCGAGCGCGGCGGGTGCGAACATGACTGCGCCGCCGCATCAACAGGCACAGCAGTGGCTGCAGCGCATCCAAGTGCAGTTCCAGGCCCAGCAGCAGCAGCTGCTGCACACGCAGAACCAGGAGATCCAGCAGATGCGGCAGCAGCACCTGAACCAGCAGCAGCAGCTCGCGCAGCAGCAGCAGCAGCAGGGCGTGTCGCCCGAGTTGAGGCGGCAGCAGCTCCAGCAGCTGCAACAGCAGCACCAGCTCGCCCGCACGCGCTTGCAGCAGCTGCACAAGGGCAAGCAGCAGCAGCTCCAGCGCAAGCAGCAGCAGTACTTGCTCCAAAAGCAGCAGCAGCTGCAGCAACAGCAAGCGCAGCAGCAGCAGCAGTCGCAGCTGAACGGCAGCGCGAGCGCGGCGGCTACGACCGCCATGATGGGCAGCACGCAGGCCGGAGCGACGTCCGCGGCGATGAGTATGCCGAACGCCACGACTGTGCAGACGATGGCGCCTAGCGTCGCGTCAGCCGCGTCGGCGGCGAACCAGGCGGCACTGGCGGCGGCCGCCGCGCGGAGCGTCAAGCCGGAGCAGATCTCGGCGGCCCACAACCAGCAAGCGGCGATGCGCGAGATGCAGCGCGTGCAGAACACGGCCGAGCTCGATCTGTCGACGCTCAAGCACACGCCGACTGCTAATGGTGCGAGCAACGGCACGGTGGCGGGAGGGACACAAGCCGCTGCTGCGAACGGAGATGACGGCAGCGCGTCGTACGTGGAACGGCTGAAGGAGCTGCGCCAAAAGTATTGGGACGACCTCGTCATTGTCTTCCGCGAGTTCGAGCGCATGGTCAAGCAGAAGCCCGCGAGCCAGCAACAAGAGCGGATCAACACGTTCCTGGTCAACTTGAAGCGGATCATTGCGCTTCTGCAGCAAGACCCGTCGAAGGCGACCAACACGCGGAACGACCTGGACCGCGTCGAGGCGCACATTCAGAAGCAAGTGCTGCCCATTCTGGAGCGGCTCAAGAATAAGACGCGAGCCGCTGGAGCGAACGGAACCTCGAACGCTGCTCAACAGCAGCAGCAACAGCACCAACAGCAACAGCAGCAGCAGCAACAACAAGAGCAGCTAAAGAAGCAGCAGCTGGAGCAGCAGCGACTTGCGCAGTTGCAGGAGCAGCAGAAGAAGCTCCAGGAGCAGCACAAGGCCGAGCAGCAGCGCAAGCTCGTGGAGGAGCAGAAGAAGAAGCAGCAGATTGAAGCGGCGACCGCGGCCGCCAAGAAGCAGCAGGAGCTGCTCGAGCAGCAACGCAAGCAGAAGCAGTTGCAACAGCAGCAACAGCAGCAGCGGGTACAACAGCAGGCGCTGCTTCAACAACAGCGCCAGAAGATGCTTGCGCAGCAACAGCAGCAGCAACTGGCGGCCGCGCAACTCAAGGCGCAGCAACAGCAGGTTCGCGCGACTGCGGCGGCGGCCACGGCCACGACGCTGAATGGAAATGGCGCTTCTGCGAAGCTCCAGCAGCAACTGGCGCCTGGTCTTGGGGTGAATGGCGCGTCGGTGGCGACGCCGCCGGGAACTACGGGAGCGCTTGGGGCGGCAACTGTTGCGCCGGCTTCGGCTCCTATTCCGACGGTGGCATCACCCAACCAGTCGAACGGCATCGCAGCGCTGACGCCTGCCCAGTACCGCACGTTCAAGCTCCCGGACTTGCAGAAACAACGCCTAACCGCTCAGCACGCCAAGCTCCGGGAGCAGCAGCAGGAGCTCATCATGCAGCAGAGCCGTGCCAAGACCCCGGCGCAGCAGGCCAAGCTGGCGCAGCAGGCGCAGCGCATTGCGCACATGATCAACAAGATCTCGCAGCAGCTTGTGCAGTGCAAGCTCGCGGAAGAGTACGAGCAGGCGCAGGGCAAGTCCATGAGCATGAGCGCGCCGCCAGCGTCATCTACGATGACGTCGGCATCCGTCACGACGCTCGGCGCTGGGCTGAACAAACCCAAGGGTGTCAGTGATGACCTGTCGGGCGCGCTGACTCCTGCTGCCACCATTGGCGGCGCGGGAGCTAGCGTCGGGATCGCTTCGACGTCCATCAATGTGTCTGAGATTGATCTCACGGTGCCGACCTCCATTGCTGGAGCTGGCGCCACGGACGCGAGCGCCCTTGTAGTTCCAGCGGCGGCGATGGCGCTGCCAGGATCCATTGGTCTGACGGACCCAGTTGTTGCGCTCACTTCTACCTCCGGCGGAGTCGGAGCTGGCTTGGCCGGGGCTGTACCTGCCGCTGCACCGGTGGCCCCGATGGACGCGGCGCCCTTCAAGTCGGTCGTGCCTGACCTGACGGGCTTAGGCGCGTCCGAGAAGCTGCTGACAGCCGTGGCGGCGTACGAGAAGCAGAAGCCCGAGGTGCTCAAGCGCGGCGCCAGCCGGTTCGCGCGCATCGCCGTCACGATCGGCGCCAAGCTCAACACGTCGTACGTGTCGACATAGCCGTGGAGGTGACGCGTCGCCGGGATGTGTTGGTGCTGCCGGTGATGGCGGTGAGTGGGCGACGCACGAGTGCACTGCCGCCGTATTTCTCCCCCGCTTTTCTTATTTATGAGCGTCGCTGGGCCACGGACAAGCAGACAAGATGCCGGAGAGCAGTCGAAGCGGAGAGCAGCTGTCGGCCGCCTATGGAATCAACGAGGAGGAGTCCACGCCAGCAAGAGAGGGAAGGGAAGGGAAGGGAAGAGTTAGCTTTAGTTGGAGCAGTTTGATGGCGATGAACAAACGACAGGTGGTTGGTGATGGACACGCGACGTGGCAGGGCAAAAGGATCCTTGATCTTGATTTGAGTATGTGAAACGAGCAGCTCCCATGTAGGTGAAGCGTTAGCGCAGTGTTGTTGTTGAAGTTGAGGGAAAGTTCAGTTTTGAAAAAGGTTGCTCGAATGTAGCGGAAGCTGTACCGCCACGTGCCGCCATTGGCGGACGGAGAGTGGACGGTGAGCGGACGAGCAGTGGACGGTCAGCGGACGGCCAGCGGACGCGCAGTGGACCGCCCGTCTTGAAAAGGAGTAGAAACACACTCGAGCACCGGTCAGTCGGGGAAAAAAGGCGGACGCGGGCGGGTTCCAAGCCTCCAAGCGCGGGGATCACTCGAGTCGGCTCTGCGGACGACGCGCAGCTCCAGGGAGACACCTCGCGGCTCTACGCACCAGCTCCGGAGCTCCTACTAGCGCCTGTGGAGCGCACAGCAACAGGCCACGCGCAGCGCACTCGGTGGGCCGACGTTTGGATAAGAAGAAAGGGCAGCGTGCGCTTGCCGTCCGCTCGGTGGTGCTCTATCGGTAGCGCGCGGCAAGAGAGGATACAGGCACGGAGAGAAGGTGCGCGCGCATTCGATGCGTGTGGGATGCGGTGGGGCGAGGGGGAGGGCGCTGCGCGGCGTGGCGTGGCGTGGTGTAAAGGGCGTGGGGGCTTGATACAGTGGGGGCTGACACTGGTGCTGTGGGGTGCGCTCACGGACTGTAGCATGGCGACGTCAATGGTGATGGAGCAGACGTCGGCGCCGCAGCCGCAGCAGCCGGAGCGGCCAGTGGAGCCACGTGAGGCGGTCGCTCCTACTGTAGCAGGGCCAAGCGAGCCAATGGACGTGGACGCGCGTCGCGAAGAGAAGAAGGCGGCGAGCAAGCCGCAAGAAGCGATAGCGGCGTCGCCAGCGCTGAAGGACACGGACGTGGTGATGACGGAAGCTGTTAAAGACGAGCCAAGGCTGGAGACTAGCCGTCTTGTGGCGGAGGGGCCGGTGGACGCCGCCGTAACAGTGAAGCCTGGCGAAGAAGAATCGGAGCAGCCGAAGGCCGTGCACGACGAGTCCATGGCCCCGGCGAGCCCCCGCACGCTGGAAGAGGTGGCGGAGACGCCGCCGCGCGTGGCTGAGAGCGCCAAGGAGACGCGCCGCCGAGCGATTGAGCTCGCGACGCGGCGACTCCGGATCCAGCTCGAGTTTGTGGAGAACGCGAGGCGCAAGGTGCTGGACGAGACCCACCCGGACATGACCGTGCAGCTCGCCAAGCTGGCGCGCGAGCGAGAGCGCATGGAGGAGGTCGCGCACCTGCGCGCCGCGCAGTTTGAGCACGGCACGTCGGTCATCTTTGCCTACGAGTGCGACGAGGCCAACTCGGAGTTTGAGATGCAGTGCGAGAAGCTGCGCCAGGAGATGCTCGAGGAGATCCACAACGAGATGGAAATCATCAATGACCAGCGCAAAGGCGGCGTCACGTCAGGTACGTACCCATCCTGCTGCTGGTTTTGTGTGGGAGTAGGTCATGCCGCCCGAGACCTGACGTGTACGTGTCGCCGTGGTGTATCCAGCGCGAAAGACGAGTCGCAATACCCGGAGCACACGCGTGAAGAACGGGGCGGAGCACGCGCCGTTCGCGTTCGACACTGCCCAAAAGATCAAGAAGCGCGCCGGCTACGTGTTCCAGCCGCTCGAGAACAAGCTGGCGCAGTCGGAGGTGGACCACGACCTGCGCGAGCTCACGGCCACGTTCGAGGCCACCAAGAAGCGCCGTGTCGATGCTGGTACGAAGACGTCGCTTTCCTTCTCTGCATCAAATCCTCAGAGGGCACTGTGTGAACTGTGTGGCGTCGACATCTTTGCCCAGACGTCGCGAGCCTCCCGCTGGTACGGTACTACCGCTCGCGGCTGTTGTATCGCGACTGGATCTTCCAAGAGGGCGACGAGGTGTACGTGATGAACTACACGGCCTCGAGCGAGTACACGGCCGTCATCTGCGGCATCACGCCGTCGGAGCTGGTGGTGCTATCGGAGAAGGGCAAGTACTGCCGCCTCGTGCTCATGGACCTGCGGCAAGGGCGCGTGGTGCTCTCGACGCTCGAGGGGCTGGCAAGAGACGACGAGTCGTTCGCGAGCTCGTAGACGGGCTCGCGCGGGGCTCCTCTCTTTCTTTTTGCCTCTCTAGCGCTGTCCAGGGCCGGCTCCTTTCATTTATCAGCGAGCGAGACCGAGACAAGGGACGCTGTTTCTCCAGGATCCACAATAAACCGTCCGTTGTGTACGTGTCGCCCGCCATGTCCGCGGTCGCTCAAGGGAGGCTCGTGCGCTTGTATGGTCCATCGCCCGTGCTGCTAGTAGCTACTTGGCTGCGGTCGAGGCGTCCTCCTTGGCGCGCTTGTCGGCCAGGTACTGGGCGGCCGCGTCGCGCTTGCGCTGCTCCTCCCCCTGCAGCCGGCGCTCCTCCTCGTCCACGTACATGTCGGGCACGCTCAGGCCCACGCGCCTGGCCGACAGGTCCACGATGTCCCTGCCCGACAGCTTCCTCTCCGCGCCGGCGTCCAGATCCCACAAGAACTGGTCGATCGCCACCATCCATCACTACGGTTAGCGACATTATCGATTGTAGCGGCGTCGACTAGGACGCGGAGGCGCGAGCGGAGGCGTACACGCTGCTCCTGGACGCCACCGAGCAGCGCCAGGTAGTCGGAAGCCTCGGCTCGGAAGGCGCGCATGAGGTTGCGGTCTGACTCGAGCTGCCGCGCGCGGTACTACCGTGCGAGTACGAGGATGGAGAGAGATAGAATTGTTAGTGGTCAGACTTTGAGGGTGAAGATCTCGGGCGGGAAGGCAGCGGGGACGGCCGCACCTGCGCGAGGATCTCCTGCGCGAACTTGCTCTCCTGCACGCGCTTCTGCGGACTGCGCTCGCGCGCCAGGCGCAGCAGCGCGCGCAGGTTCTTGAGCGCGTCCGTCTTGGAGCCGATGCGCGCGCCGCGAGCCATCGTCACGTTTGTCTGGCGGGTGGGCACGCTCCTCTATAAATCCTAAATTTGTGTGGCATTAATGCCGGAGTAGTGTGTCACACATTAGTTCAGTGCGAATAGTGTGACTCAAACATCGTGGACGTTGCAAACAAGTCAGACAGTCGGCGGGCAGGATGGGGCGCCACGCACCCCTCAACCCTGCATGCATTGATATTCTTTAAATACAGATACTGTTTTCTTCATATTAACCTGGTATCAACCTGTTATATTTTATACTACTTACAATTGGAATATACAAACGCCATCATAAAAACATCATAAACGCCGAACGGGAACGCGCGTCCCGCCCGCGTCGTCAGTCAGTCACTCCGGCGCCGCTCGCCTGCATCCCCATCCACCCAGCCCTCCCTCCCTCTACGCGACGATGCTGCGCGCGGCGGCCCAGGCGGCGCTCGCGGCGCTGGCGCTCACGGCGCTCGCGCCCGCGACGGCGCCCGGCGGCCTGGCGGCGGCCAAGATCGACCCGAACGACAAGGGCGAGCCGCTCTTCCCGGACGGCCACCCCAACATCACGTACCTGACGGACGACAACTGGGACGAGCACCTGGCCAAGACGGACAAGCCCTGGCTCATCGACTTTTACCACCCCTTGTACGTACAGTATACGTAGTGTATATCGCATGCGTATTGTCTGTCGTCATATCCATCGTATCATACTCACTGGAGGACGATGCGCATGGTGGACCATACACACTGCTTGCGATGCGTACGCCCTCACGCGCAGCTGCCCGCACTGCAAGCACTTTGCGCCGACGTACTTTGAGCTGGCGGCCATGTTCAAGCAGCGCGGAGACATTTACGTGGGCGCGCTGAGCTGCATGGACCACGTCAAGTGCCGCCGCGTGGGCATCAAGGGCTTCCCGACGCTCATGACGCTCAACTTTGACAAGGCGCGGCCGGGCGCCGAGAACAAGCGCATCGTGGGCACGCACACGTTCCGAGAGGTCGAGGACTACGTGCAGGGCCTGTTCGACGAGGCGGCCTTCAACGCGACCGGCACCTGGCCGCCTGGACACAAGAGCGACGCGGAGGAGACCAAGGAGGGGGCCGCGGACAAGAAGGAGGGCGAGGCGGCCTCCGAGACGCCCGTCGAGACGCCGGCGGGGACGGAGGAGGCCAAGCCCGGCGAGCAGCAGCGCACGGCGCTCTGGGAGGAGTCGACGCTGCCCATGAACCAGACGACGCGCCTCCAGGACGCGGCCTCGGCGTTCGTGTTTGGGCTCAAGCAGGGCGTCTTCATGGGCGGCGACGTGATGGACGACGAGGAGCTGGACGCGCTCAAAGGCTGGCTCGAGATGGTCGCCAAGACCTTCCCGGGCGCCATCAACCGCAAGCTCATCTCGGCGCTGTACCTCGAGACGCGCGGCCTCGCCATGCTCGACTTTGACACGTGGGACGCGATGCTCAAGGCGTGGCAGGCCTCGACGCAGGCCGAGTTCCTGCGCGAGGAGGCCAAGTACGACTTCTCGGGCGTCGACGTGCCCGAGTGGCAGCGCCTGTCGGACCTCTTTGTGGGCGAGGGCGCCGCGTACCGCGCGTGCGCGCTCTACACGTGCGGCCAGTGGAACATGTTCCACATGCTGACGATGAACCCGCCCGAGGCCGGCGCGCGCAGCGGAGACACGATGGTGTCGGTCGTGGCGTCCATCCGGCGCTTCATGAAGCACTTTTTCGGCTGCGTGCAGTGCAAGGACCACTTCCTCGAGAGCAACGGCCTGGACAAGGTCAAGATGGTCGCCGACGCCGAGGACAAGCCGCTGGTGCTGCGCCGCTGGCTCTGGGAGACGCACAACGCCGTCAACAAGCGCCTGCTCCACCCGCAGTGGCCCAAGCCCGACATTTGCCCCACGTGCGGCAGCGAGGGCAGCTGGGAGCTCGTCGAGGTCGACAAGTGGATGCGCCGCACGTACGCCTTCCGCGACGTGGTCGTGCCGCTCGCGATCGAGGCCACGGCAGCGACGGACCCGCCGACCAAGGCGGTCGCGGACCTGCCGGCCGCGCAAGCGCTGCGTCGAAGCGAGGACGACAAGGACAAGGACACGGAGGAGGAGGAAGACAAGGTGGCCAGCGGCGGGTACCACCCCAAGGACGCCGAGATGGGCATCGAGAACGCGGCCAACACCAAGGAGCTGGCGGCGGCGGTGCAGGCCAAAGCGCCGGGCGAGGGCGACACGCTCGAGTCGGTGCGCGCGCCGCCCGTGTCGCTCTTTGCGTGGTACATTCTGCCCGTGGGCGCCGTGGCTGGCTACCTGCTCTTCGTGCGCTCGCGCGGCAAGGCCAAGAGCTATCGGCAGGTGCCGCGCCAGTGACCGACCGACCGGTCGTGGCTACTCCCGCCCTCCCTACCTGTAACTCTTGCCCACGCCCTACCGCCCTTGCCATAAAGTGAGAGAGAGAGGAAGAGTACTCGCGTCTATTATGCACGTGTCGCCCGATGGATTGGTCGAGAGCGCCACAAGCGGCGGCTATTGCTTGATCCCGTCGCGCTCATGCCGTCGCCGAGGGCACGAGGAAGTGCTCGACGCCCTCAATGTCCATGCCGAAGCCGTGCGGGTCGAAGGCGAGCGCACGCGCGGGCTCGCCCTTGCGCTGCGCGCGCAGCAGCCGCACGGAGCGCACGCCCAGGTCGCGCACGACCTGCATGCTCATGGCGAAGATGCTCTGGCGCGCCATGAGCTCGCCGCTGACCTGCAGCAGCGCGGCCGAGTCGTTGGCGAACACGAGCACGCCGGCGCCGCGCGCGCTCACGAGCTGCTGCGCCCACTGCGCGTCGGCGTCGGCGGCGACGCCCTGCTGGCCCTGGCCACGCTCCACGACGAACACGGGCACGCCCGCCTTGCCCTCGACGTCTCCGGCGACGAGCGCGTGGTACGACTGCTTGGCGTGCACCTGCGAGGCGTACTCGACGGCGGTGAAGGCGCCCACGGGGGTCTGCGCCTCGCGCGCGTCGCCCACGCGGCGCACGAGCGCCTCGGAGCGCGCGCGGAAGCGGATGAGGTCCGAGATGGTGATGAGCGGCACGTCGTGCTGCGCCGAGAAGGCCTCGAGCTGCGCGCGGCGCATCATGCGGCCGTCCGCGTCCATCATCTCGCAAATGTAGCCGAGGGGCGCGGCGCCCGCGAGCCGCGCGAGGTCCACGGCCGCCTCCGTGTGGCCCGCGCGCTCGAGCACACCGCCGGGCGCCGCGACCAACGGGAAGACGTGGCCCGGGCGGTTGAAGGCGTCGGCGGGCACGCGCTCGTCCGCCAGGGCGCGGATGGTGCGCGCGCGGTCGGCGGCCGACACGCCCGTCGAGTTGCCGGCGCGCAGGTCGACCGAGATGGTGAACTTGCACTGGTGCGTCTCCGTGTTGCGCTCGACCATGAGCGGCAGCTGCAGCGCGGCCAGGCGCGCGGCCGGCGCGGGCACGCACACGATGCCCGTCGAGTGGCGCAGCATGAAGGCCAGGTCCTCCTCGGTCGCGAACTGCGCGGCCGCGATCAGGTCGCCCTCGTTCTCGCGGTCCTCGTTGTCCATGACGGCCACGAAGCGGCCCGCGCGCACGGCCGCGAGCGCCGTCTCGATGCTCGAGAGCCCCGCGTTGGAGGCGGGAAGGGAGGGGGAGGAAGTGCCGTTGGACGCCAGCGCCATGGTGGAGGAAGGCGCGGACGGAGGGCGGACGGACGGAGGACGGGGAGGATGTGGAAGTGCGGCGTCCGTCCGAGGGCGAGATGCCGACGTCATGCGCGCGCACCACACGAGCGGGTACGCGGTCATTCAAGAGGGGAGTGACAGGAGTCGCATAAAACAGGCAGATAGGTTATTACAGGTTGATTTGTTTCTTTTATAAAGATACATCGGACCCGGGAGTGTTTGAGCATAAAAAAATGGAGGCACATAGGATGGAAGAAGGTATGGATGTGATTGGTGGAAAGAATCATGATTATTCGCCCAATCGGAACGCATACATATGTGGTGTGTCTCTAGCTAACGTCAACAAGATTACAATGACAGCATGATTTCGCATTTGGATGATGGTCAATTATAAAAGGAAATACAATTCGGGACATTTCGGAACACGTCACAATATTTAATTAAAAATGGCAATACTGTACGTTCTCACCTTCAACTAAGCGCCTTTGTAGTGTGGGATAACATTTCATTCGTTCTAAGAATGCATTTCTGCTAGAAAATTCAAAACATAAAAATTGTATTCTCGACTTATGAACTTCCGAAGGTTGCTTGTACCGTATTGTAAATCGATTTTGTTAAATTTTTGTTCTCATGGGAGAAAAAATTGAAGGCTCAAAAATGTTTTTAGTAATTTAGCACCTAATCAAGACCCGCAATGTTGATTGGACAAAATTCCTAGATAACAGAATGAGTACATGATTACGCATTTGTTATCAACCAGTACTTTGCAGACAATATTACGGGGAAACCGTACTAGTACATTCAAGTACTAGTACTAGTCTGTTGTACGAAGCATTTGAGATTTTGTGGTAACTTGGTTTGAGATTCTAAACCTAGCCATCCACATTCGAGCAGGAGTTTCCTCATCTATAGCGGCCGCTAGATGTCCAGGAAGCGCGTCGCCTTGCGGTGCTCCACCTCGAGCAGCGGCAGCACCTCGTCGAGCGCGACATCGCGGACGGAGAAGTGGCGGTCCAGCTCGGCGTGCAGCTGCGCGCCGAACGCGTCCTGGCTCGCGGCCAGCTCGGGCGCCAGAATGTCCTGGAGCGTACACAGAAACTCCGTGTGCGAGCGCTGCGCGCGGTACTTTGGCTGCCGCGCGGGGTTCGTGAGGTACTCCATGTTGCGCGGGTCAAAGTCCCAGAGGAAGGACGTGTGGTGCAGCCACCGGTCCTTGGAGATGCTCTGCGCGTTGCCCCCGAACTTGCGGTCCGCGAACACGTAGTCGTCCTCCCGCAGCGCAAACTGCCGTGCGAGTATACGACGCGGGTTAGTATACGCAATAGGCCTGTGCGTCTCTGTATGTACATGCATCACCTTGTCGGCTCCGCAGACGCGAGCGAAGAACGGGTCGAAGAACGAGAGGGACCACGCCATGATCTCCCTCGGGAACGGCTTGACGTGCGGGAACGAGTCCTGTTTCACAGTGTTCCAGCCGTCATAAGCTCCAGCGCCAGCGTCTAGCGACCAAGCGGGTACAATGACGCACCACGTTGCAGATGAACGTGGTGAAGATCGTGTCGCGGTCGACGATGACGGTGCCTCCGCCGCTGAAGCGCTTGAGCACCGGGATGCCATCGCTATCGATCGCAACGTAACATATCGTAGCTCACCATCCGCATTAGCGACCACTATCTACACTACTACGTGCGTCTGTGGACGCGTTGGACGCTCGCTCGCTCGCACGCACGCACCGCTTGACGGCGTCGAGATGCAGCAGCTGGTCCGGCTTGCCCGAGATGCCCATGACGACCGTCGCGGGCGTGCTGCGCTCGTTGTAGATGAACCAGTTGCGCGCCTTGTCCACGCGGAAGAGCGCCTCCTCCACCCGCAGCTGCTCCTGGATCGGCGCGCGCATGCGCAGGAAGTGCAGCAGCGGCTTGCGCGCCGCCATCGCCCCCACCAGTCGGTCGGTCGACCTCGGCCGATCTGGATTGCTCGGTTAGGCGGTGGTGGGGTACACCAAAGGGTACGAGGTTACATGTGCCAACAGCATCTGCCTATAACCGAACGGTTCCCTTTAGTTGTGCGTATCGTAAAAACCCGTTTTTGTCAAGACCCACCATTATGTACCACACACTACGTGAGGTGGTGCCCTCGTCGTCACACTGAAAAGCTCAACCTGAGGTATCAACTTGCCACGCGGAGATGACGCGGGACGTTGGGCTGCCGCCGCTGCTGCTGACGGCGCAGGAGGCGGCGCGCGGGTCTCTTTTGGGCGCTGCGTCCCCCTCTTCCGCGGTCGCAACTGCTGCGTTCGGCGCCTCGCGGGTCGCCGCGCTCTTCGCGTCTTCAAGCGGCGCGCGCGTCCAACTCGGCGTCTTCCACGTGTCGCCCACTGGCGCAGCTTGTCCTGCGCCCACGCTGGTCGACCTGCTGTCTAGCGAGGAGCAGGAGCAGCAGCAGGAGGAGCAGGAGATGGACGGAGAGGATGCGCATTCGCCGCCGCCCTCTGCACAGGGCGAGCGCTCGCGCTGGACGCTGGCATGGAGCCCGGACGGGAGCTTCCTCCTCGTCTCGGGCGCGGCCTGGCGCGGCCACACGAGCGGGAAACAAGCGGCCGTGTGGGTGTACGCGCGCAGCCAGTGGACGGGCGTCGCGAGCGCTCCATCTCGCGCCGAAGGGCTGCTCCTACGCGCCTACCCGAGCGATTACGTGTCTGCCAAGCAGTGGAAGCCGAGCGCGTCGATCGCCGCCGCCTTCTTCCTCAAGACGCGCCTGTTCCTGCTGTCCAGCGACGCGGTGCTGCTCGCGGCGGACGTCCAGACGGCGCGGCTGGCGATCCTAGCGGCGGACGACGGCGAGCCGAGTAAGGAGGAGGCCAAGGGCGTCTTCAAGATGCGCGTCGCCAAGGAGATGGCCGAGTGGCACGCTGGAGTCACCGCGGCGTGCTTTGACGCGCCGACGGCGACGCTCGTGGTCAGCGGCGGCGTGCGCAGCCCAAGCGAGGACCTCGTGGCGGCGCACGCGTCCTCGCTGAGCGTGTGGAGGCTCGGAGACGCGCCGGACGCGGTCGAGCTGCTGGACTACACCATGGTGCTCAACCCGAGCGCCCGCGGGAGCGATGCAGACGCGGCTTTGGCTTTGAGAGAGCTCGAGTCAGGCAGCAAGGGACTCGTGTCGGGGCTATTACAGCCGCTCAAGTTCTTGGTCGGCGCGGGGACGCGCGAGGACAAGCAGAGCCTGTCCGGATCCATCCAGCAGCTGGCGCTCGCGACCGACGGCCGCTGCGTCGCCATGCTGGACGCGGATGGAAAGCTCGCCGTGCGGCAGGTCGACACGTGCGCGGACGTCGTGGCGTGGCAGCCGCTCGCGTCGCTCGTGGCGCCCGGGGGCAACGGCATGGAGGCGCTGGCGTCGCGCGTCAAGAGCATGTCGTGGCTGACGCGCACGCATCTGGCGCTGCTGCTTGAGCGCGGCGACGTGGTCTACGCCCAGTTGGCTCTGTCGTCCAGCGACGGCGAGGCACAAGACGCCGGGAAGAGCGTCGAGGACCCCGTACCGTCGGCGCTGAGGCGAGTTGCCGGGTACTACTACGCGCCGACGCTCTCGGCGTCCGCATTGGAACAGACGTGGCGCGTCGACGCGCTGAGCTGCTCACGCAGTGACCTCGACGCCGCCTCGATGACCTGGAGTGCTGTCGTCTCGCAGGACGGCGCGTGGGTCGCGACAGTTGTGCAGCAGACAGAGACCCGAGCGTTTGTCGAGCGCCTGGTACGTGCTGGCCGCGTGGACGACGCGCTCGTGATTGCCGAGCGGCACGGCTTGAGCAGCGACGGGATCGACGTCGACGCTCTCCACCGGCGCGTGTGGGCCGAGTTCTGCCGCTCCGCCGCGACAAAAGCCGCTACGGAAGGTGTCGACGCGAGGCAGGGCGACCTGTTGTGGACAGGGCCGCGGCTTGGTTCTGCAATGACCTTCCTGGAGACGCGCGCGCCCCATGCGGACGGCTCGTACTCGTTCCCTAGCGCGATGCACCACCTGGCGCAGGTGAAGGATCGCTGGTGGGTCCTCGATACGTGTCTTGGCCTGGCAGCCGCCGACTCTTTCGACGGCATGAAGCAGCTGCTAGCCACCGGGTTAGATGCGGCGTCTAGCCTCTCGATCGAGTCGACGACGGCCGAGAGCGTGTCGGAAGCTGCGAGAGACGAGCTGGCGGTCAAGCGGGAGCAGCTGCGGCGGTCCATCTACCGCCTCGACACCCTCCGGCTCATCGTGCAGGAGGAAGCAGAGGCTGCGGCTGCGCCGGGAGACGACGCGCTGGCGTCCGACATGGACGCGCTGTTCCACGCGCCCGCGTTCCTCTGGTTCACGTCCAACCCGCTGCTCGACACGGCGACGAGCTTGGCGCGGCAAGGCCGCGTGGCCGCGCTCGGGGTGCTCTTCCGCCGCCACGCGTGCAACCTGCTGCCCGAGCGCACCAGCGTGCTCTCCAAGCTCCCGGGGACGGCTCCTCCGGCGTCCTACGCGCACTTGCTGCCCGCGATCCCGCGGTTCGCGTCCGACGCGCACTTCTACTCACTCCGAGAGGTGCCGCACGGACCGGCGGGCGACGACGCGGTCGACGCGGTCGAGGTGCGCCTTCTCCCGGACAACTACAGCCACGACCTGACGGCGCACGAGCGCGCGCGTTTGGAGGCAGCGGCCAGGCAGAGCAGCAGCGAGCGCGGAGACGAGTACGCCGCGTGGTTCCGAGCGCGCGTCCTGGACTTGGACAGCGCGCAGGGCCAGCTGGACGCGGCGTTCCAGCTCAGCCGTCTTGCCTCAAGCTGCCTCGCCGGCTGGGCTGGCTCGGGCGACGCCAGGCACGAGCTCGACGAGTTCCTCCTGGCGGTCGAGCGGCTGCACACGTGCGTGTACCAGCTGCCGCCGCCGCAGCTCCCCGAGTGCCGCGCGCTCGCGCTGTGCGAATGGGTCGCAATCCCCTACTACCAGCAAGCCATGATGGTCCTGGGCCCGCTCGAGTCGGTGCCGGCGGCGATCGAGCGACTGCGCCTCGTGGTGGTCGCGCAGCGCCGCGGCCGGCTTTACGCGCTGGACGAGCTGCTGTCGTGGATCGCGCAGAGCGTGCTTCTCGAGCGCCCGTCGCTCGCGAGCCTCGAGCTGTGCGCGCGGCTGATCGAGCGGAGCAACCCGTCGCTGCCGAGGCCAGACCGTTGGGTCCAGAGCGACTCGCACTTACTGCGCACGGCCATCAGCGTCGTCTCGTCCGCGCAGACGTCCTCGGTCGTCGTCGCGAGCCAGGCGCGCCAGGCGCAGCACTCGGCACTGAGCGAGCTGCTCTGGCGCATCTTCCAGTCGCTGCCTGTCCGGAGAGACGACGACCCGCCCGACCTGGCGCGCCTCCAGGCCCAAGTGGACGAGATGGAGGACCTCCTGGTCGCCATGGACGTGCTGGCCAAGTACGGCATCCTGACGACGCCCTGCGAGCTCAAGAAGGACATGCTGGCGCCGGGAGCGAGCAACCCGCGCGAGATGGTGGCGCAAATGTGCCAGCGCGCCTTGGCCCCTGCTGCTGCCGAGGAGGGGGACGCGGAGAGCTCTCGTGGTGCTGATGGCAGTCGGTGGATGGACGTGTGGCAGGATGCGGTCAAGCTCCAGCAGCACGTGTTCGGCGAGCGGCTCGCGCAGGATGACATCCTCGACACTCTCTTGACGCACTTATCGGCACACGAGGCATCCTTGCCGGCCGCGCGCGACCTGGCCGTCAGCTGGGTCTCGTCCAACGTCGAGGCCACGGACCACGTGATGCGCGCGCTCCTGGCGCAGCTGCAAGCGCGTCTCGACTCGCCATGCGACTTCCCGTCCCGGGACGCGCAGCACGCGACGGACGCGGCCGTTGCGGCGTGTGTCGAGACTCTCCGGGCCGTGGCGGCGCTCCCGGCCGTCCAGGCATGGGACCCGCACCGGAGCGAGCGGCTCGAGGAGCTCTTGCAGGCCGAGATGGACGTGGTGCACGCGTCGCAGCTGCTGGCGCACATGAGCCGCGGCCACGTCGCGCCGCGCCCGTCGCAGCTCCGCGCGCTCTCGACCGCGAGCGAGCGCCTGGAGCTCGTCGTGCAAGTGCTGACGAGTGATCCGAGCAACTACCAGCCGTCGCTCGCCACGCAGCGTTGGCTCGAAGCGCACGAGCTGGGGAGCGAGCTCTTCGCTGCGTCCTCAAGCGCGGAGCAGCACGAGGAGCCCTTGCCCGCCGTCATGCTGCTCGCGCGCCTGCTACACGTCGACGCGTACAAGAACGACCTGCGGATGAAGGGCGCCTACGCGGCCTTGTACTGCTCGGACTTTGACGTGGCGTACGCGCTGACGATGGCGGTGATCCACGACGACGACGCGGACGGACCAGCCGCCAGCGCAGCCACGAGCGTGCCGCTGCTCCACGTCCTCTCGCTCGTGCTCGACCTCGTGTCAGCAGCCTCGTTCCGCTCGTGGGGCAGCAAGACGGCGCTCTGCCGAGCCGTCTTGAGCCTGTCGGCCGCGGGCGACGAGCTGTTTACGCACCAAGTGACCGACTTGCTGCTCCTGTGGCTGCAGAAGCTCGAGGCGGCGAGCGACCTCGCGCTCGAGCTCGGGCTCTCGGAGATAGACGTGGACACGCGGCTGGCGAGCGACACGGGCAGCCGCGCGTCGCTCGAAACCGTGCTTCTCCAGGAGCTCGAGACCGTAGTCGGCTTGCTGCAGCACGAGGAGCGCGACCGCGCGTTCCTGCTCCGCCTGCTGCAGAAGGGCTTCCACCTGCAGTGCGTCGCCGTGTCGTTCGACCCAGAGGCGACGGCCAGCGCGGGCGCCAAGAGCGACGACGACGCGCGCCGGCAGATGGCCGAGAGCGTCGCTCGGATGGCGCGTCTGTGCGTGGAGGAGGGCGTGGACGCCGCGCTCGCCGGGGCCGACACGCCAGCCAGCGACCGCAGCGCGAGCCTGCAGCTCCTGGAGCTCGGCTTTGGCTACTTGCTGCTGTGGAACGACCTGCACGGAGACGCAGACGCGGACGCCGTCGCCGCCTTGTACGAGTCGGACCTGCTGCCTCGTGTGTTTGAGCAAGTGGCCGCTGCCAGCGCCCGCGGACCCTCCTCCGCTGCCAAGGCCTCGACGGAGCGCGTGCTCCAGCGGTTCCACCACTTCTTCCTCTATGCCGCGGCGGCCATGGACGTCCGTGGGTGCGGCCACGCGGACGATAACCAAGTGGAGAGCTCGTGGCGGGCTAAGAGGGACCGCCTGGGCGTGTACGCGGCCTCGTACGAGTCGCTCCGCGGCCGCACGCGCCAGCGATCGACGCTGGCCGGCCAAGGAGACGACGGCGCGGACGGTCTGGAGCGCGAGGACGCGGCGTCGGTGCGGGAGGCGCTCTTCCGGCGTCTGGCGGTCGCGTGCCAAGCGCAGCTCGCGTCGCAGCAGGAGAGCCACGAGATGGAGCAGCTCCGCGCCTTGTTCCCCGCGTCGCTCGACGTGGCGGCGTTCGTGAGCGACGAGCAGTACCGCTCGCAGCAGATCCTGCAGCTCGCGACCAGACGCGAGACGTTCCGCGCGGCTTGCCAGCTCGCCGACAAGTACCGCGTCGACCCGTTCCAGTGCGTGCTCGCCTACATCCACCACGCGCTGCTGCCTCCGCCGTCGTCGTCTTCACCTGCCGCCTCCACCGCTGGAGCAAGGCACGAGCAGCTCGAGCGCGCGCTCCATACCGCCGACACGAACTTCCTGGAGCTGGCGCTGCAGCGGCCGGCAACCTTCGGCGACTTCCTCCTGCGCGGGTCGCCAGGGACCGCCGCGTCCGTCTACGACTCGCTCGACGGCACCGACCACGTCGGCGTGCTGCTCGCGCTCCGCATGGTGCTCGATTGCGCCAAACGCGCGGCCGCAGCCAGCGGCGAGAGGCCCAAGGCTGAAGAAGAAGCCCGCGACTCGCTCTTCCCGCTGCCCAAGGCGTCCGTGGACCGCGCCACGCTCGTCTTCATGTGCATGAAGCGGCTCAAGGACCAGCTGGACGCGCGCGACGAGCCGCCGAGCGCGGCCGTCGACTTGAAGCGCGTATGCCGCGCGTCTACCAGCCAGGAGCTGCTCATGGCGCCCATGGCGACCGATGACGTGTCGCCGTCGACGCGCGAGGCGCGAGCAGCGGCGGTGCAGGCCGTGGCCCCGCTGCTGACGGACGCGTCGGTCAAGACGATCACCAAGGTGCTGCAGAAGCTCCACGCGGGCGTGACGCCCAGCGCCGTCGTGTCCATCTACCTGAGCGCGCGGCTCGACGCCATCTGGGCCGAGCACGAGGGCGACGCGCTCTCGTCTGAGCTCGCGGCGTACGCGTACGAGGCGTGTCTCCCCTTCCTGCCGGTGCTGTCGAACGCGCACCTCGCGCGGTTCGTGGCGCTGCTGCTCGGCTCGCCGAGGGCGATGGCGTCCGTGCAGGAGCTCGACGGCGACTTCTACGGCCAGCGCGTGGACGCCGGCGCTCGGTTCGCGCCGCTGATGGACGCGAACAAGCGCGTCGACATGGCGGCGGACGCGCTGCGGCTGCTGACCTCGCGCTTCGAGACGCGCCGCGCGTCGGTGGCTACAGTGACCGACGCGAGTCCGAGTCCGAGTCGGAGCCAGCGCGCGGCCTTGGAGCGCGCGACGCGGGAGCTCGAGGCGATGCAGACGGAGCTCGTCGACGCGAGCGTGGGGCTCGCGCTCGCGCTGCTCCAGCGCGGCGGCGACTCGCGCACAAGCTGGGACGAGGCAGAGGCGGCATGGAGACAGCTCCGCGTGCTCGAGACGGACGCCGAGCGCCGCGCGTACGTGGACCGCCTCGTGCGGCTGCTGTTCCACGCCGGGGGCTGCAGCGCGAGCTCCTCTCGCCCGCTGGTGCTGATCGCGGAGCTGCTCTTCTTCCTCGTCGGAGCGTCCGAGCAAGAGGCCGTCGCTGTCCTCGATCAGAGCGTGCGCGCCGCCGTCGTGTCGACCGCGCAGGAGGAGCTGGCGCTCGGACACGTCGGTCATGGAGACCACTGGCCGGAACTGGAGGCGCTGGCGTGGGCGACGGACGTCCCGGGGAGTCACCACGAGCCCCACGAGGCCATGACGCGTCTGTCGAGCTACTTGTCGGCCTTGACGCTGGTCTCCAGCGCGGACGATGGCCAGGACGCGGACTACTACGCGCTCGTGCAGCGGCTCGGCGAGCTCTCGTCCCCGTTCCTCTCGGCGGCCGCGTCCGTCCGCTTGGAGGCCCGCGCCGCCCGCCAGCCGCTGCGCTTGGAGGCGGCGGTCGCCACCGCCGCGCTCAGTGCCTGGCGAGACCTCCTGGCCGAGTGGGAGGCGCGAGGGCTCTGGGCTGTCGCGGCGGTCGCGAGTCGGCTGCTGCTGCGCGCCGTTCCGGAGCCGCAGGACCGAGCGGAGCTGGCCGCGCGCCACTTTGGCCTGCAGACGCGCGCGGTCTGGCGCGCCGTGTGCGCGCGGCATCCCGGCGTGTGGACGGCGCGGTCGCTGCTGCTGGAAGGCTCCCCCGCGGTGGCAATGGGCGAGCCCGAGCGCTTCGCTCGTGTCTTTGAGGACCTGCTGGGCGGGATCGAGGCGAGCGACGGGATCGGGGCGCAGACGGCCACGCGCGCGCTCGCCAACGTGCTCGTCCACCGCTCGGCCGCGTCCGGGAGCGACCTCGAGTCGTCCGCGGCGAGCGCGTGGGCGGAGGAGCAGCGGCGAGCCGTGTCGACGCGCGTCGACGCGCAGTTTGGCTCGCTCGGCGTCTGCTCCACAGCCACGACCAAGCCTGGCGCTGGTAGCGACCGAGCCATTGGAGACCCCGAGAGCGCTCGGCTGTGGGCGTCGCTGCTCGTGCGCGGCGCGTGGCCTCCCGGGACGGCCGCCGACGTCGTCGACTGGTACGAGCAGCTCGCGTTCGGGCTTCTGCAGCACGCGCCGGAGGCCGTCGAGCAGTTCGTGACGGCGCGCTGGGAGACGCACCGGCTGCCGGCGCTGCTGCTGCTGCTCATGAGTCCCCTGGACGAGCTGCGCGCGCGCTTGGCGGGCGCGGCCCTCGCGGCGGCCGCGCAGCTGCTGCTGGCCGCGCCCTCGCGCTGCTCGGCGCGGCTGCTGGAGCTGCTGCTGCTGCGCTTCGACGTGCCGGCGCTGTTCCACGCGAGCGGCGTGTACCCGTCGCTCGTGCGCTTCCTGCTGCATCCCGCAGCGACCGGCGGGAAGAGGTGGCCGCGCCTGTGGACGTCGCAGAGCGAGTACGTCGTCTGCGCGCTGGTCGCGGGCGGAGAGCGCGCGGCCGCCGGGCGCGTGGCCTGCGCGCTCTGGCGCGTGCACCCCATGCTGTGGGACGCCCAGAGCGCGCGGCTGGCGCTCGACAACCTCGTGCGCGCCATGGCCGCCGCGTCCAGTCGCCGGTCCGCGTCGCGCGAGCCCGTTGGCGTGACGGCGGACGAGCGACGGCGCGTGCTCCAAGCCACGCGCGAGCGGTTGGAGCGTGAGCGACTGCTGTAAAGGGGGACGTCACGGCCCCAAGACGGCGTCGACCAACATGCTATTACCTCGCATTGACTCTTGCACGTGCTTGGGGAGAGAGAGCTCCATAGAGAGAGAGAGAGAGAGTCCCAGCGTTCTCTAGACCTGCAGCTGGAGCAGCCGCGCCACGTGCGGGTTACGCCAGTCCTTCTTGACGTCGTCCAGGTGGTCCTCCACGTCCGCGAGCTCGGCCGCCGCGCCGCTCGCGAGTCCGCGCGCGGCCACGGCCACCGCGTCCTCGTCCAGCCGCAGGTGGTGGTCCACGCGCACCCATCCGCGCTTCACGTCCTTCAGCAGCAGCTGCAGCATACGCCAGTCCTAGTGAGCGCTTTCCCCGACCACTCCCCCGTCCTCTACGCAGCAGTCAGGCTGTATATAGAGAGTCGCGTGGTACCTGCACGCCGGGCTTGGAAGCGTCCGCGAGCTGCAGACCGTCGACGAGCAGCACGCACGCGCGCGGGCAGAGACTCGCCACCTTGTCCGCGAGCTTGGCGGCGAAGGCGCCGAGTGAGCCGCTGCTGCTGCCACCGTCCGCGGGCGCCACGTACACGCCCACGACCTGCTGGCCGCGCTGGCGCGCCCACGCGTCCGCCATGGCGCAGGCGACCTCGGTCAGCGGCGCGAGCGGCGCCTCGTGGTGGAACAGCGGCGCCGCATCCGACACGCGCAGAAGGCCGCTCGAGGCATCCACCTCGCCCAGCAGCAGCCCGTAGCAGGCGCGCTCGGCGTGGCCGCCGGCGTGCAGCAGCAGCTTGGCGTACGCCGCCGTCGACACGCGGTACTCGCCCATGATCAGTACTGGTACCTAGGATGGAGGCTCTGTTCTTGTTGCTTGTTGCCGTGGGGAGCTCCGAATCGGGGGGGGGTGCTTTTGTAGAGAGAGATTCAGATTTAGGGCGTTGTAGAGGGAGAGAGAGAGAGGCTGCACTTTACTTTACGTACTAGGTACGATTGTGTGGTCCACTAAAGTCAACATCGTGGAAGCGTCTGACGGTTGAAATGCCCAGATCGTCTACTTATTACACTGTAGTGACTGTAGTGGCCATGAAAGCGCGATGTACGTGCTAGTACGGGAGGCGGGCGAGCTGCTCGGGCGTCGCCAGAGCTTGATTGCAGGCCTGGAAGGCCGCTCCGACTCGGGGAGTCCGAGCAGGGATGTCTCGTGATGTTGGCGAAGTCGACGCCGTAGCCAGGTGCAGGATCTTTTGGTGACGTCCGGTCACTCGAGGCCGCGCTCTCTGTGAACCACGTCGTTGCACACCGCAACGGCGGGACGGCTCTCAAGACCGGACGTATGCATTCATAGCGCCTGATTGGTCCGTTTACCTCGACGCTATGTGCGTCACGGCCGATTACTCGTCCGCAATTGGTCCATCGGCATGATACAGACACTGCACTTCCCTCCGTATCTCTGAAGGCACCTGTCAACTTGACAGTCGACAGTCAAGCGGTGCCGCTGCCGACTTATGACGTACCGTACAGTACTGTAGATTGAGAGCGGCGCATCTCCTGCGTTACATCCGGATCTGTTGCAGCCAAGAGCATCTGCTGACCGTCAGTCACTCGGACTGACCGGATAGGTACGAAACCAGTCAGCAGATCAGCAGCAGCTCCCATTGACCCTCCGACCGCCCCCAGCGGCAAGCTACGCGGGCTCCTTCTCACTTCCCAATCCGCCTCCTGCAGCCGACCCCAGCCCAGCGAGCACCTCCTTCTCCCAAAGGCCTCGCTCCACCTCCTCGCCGCTGACCAAGATGACCACGACGGAGGGGCGCAAGTGGATCCTGCCGGACGACCTCAAGGCGGCCTTCAGCATCTTCTGCTGCGTCTACGGCATCGGCACGCTCGGCATGCCGGGCAACTTTTCCCGCGCCGGACCCGCCATCGCGACCATCGCGCTGGCCTTCATGGCCTTCGCCAACGTGTACGCGGGTTGGTGCATCACCAAGGTGATGCTCATGGCGCCCAAGTCGGTCAAGACGTACGGCGACATGGGCGAGTGGTGCATGGGCTCCACGGGGCGCTGGGTCACCATCGTCGCGCAGGTGAGCACGTGCGTGCTCGTGCCCTGCGTCTTCCTCGTGCTCGGCGGCACGCTCCTGGACGATCTCTTCCCGGGCGCCTTCAGCCAGTCGGTCTGGATCGTGCTCATGGCCATCATGGTGCTGCCCGTGTGCCTCATCCCGACGCTCAAGGAGGGCGCGGGCGCGGCCTTCGCCGGCTGCCTCGGCACCATCGTCGCCGACGTCATCGGCGTCGCCGTCGTCATCCACGGCATGCGCGACCACCCGTCCGTGCCCTTCCCGGACCTGAGCTTCGAGCAGGTCGCGGGCGCCTTCGGCAACCTGTCGCTCGCCTACGGCGCCGGCATCATCATCCCGGACGTCTGCCGCCAGCACAGCAAGCCGACGCGCATGCCGGGCGTGGTGCTCGCGACGCTCATGTTCATCTCGTGCCTCTTCCTGACGCTCGCGGGCACGGGCTACTCGGCTGTCGGCTGCCAGATCTCGGGCAACCTGCTCTTCACCATCTACCCGAACGCCACCACTGGCCTCTCGGCGCTCGGCTTCGCCTCGGACTGGGGCGCCGTCGTGCTCGCCTTCCTCTTCATGCAGCTGCACATCACGATCGGCTTCGCCGTCATCATCAACCCGGCCTTCTACATCCTTGAGCGCGTGCTGCTCGGCATGCACAAGAAGCCGGTCGACGACATTGAGAACGCCATCAGTTACGCCGACGCGTCGACGCCCGCCGAGGCGGACAAGGAGGCGCGCACGTCCAAGATGTCGGTCGTGTCCATGGCCGACACGGCGCAGGACATTAACGACGCCGAGAAGGAGGCGGCCGAGTACCGCGGCGGCGCCAACGCGTTCAAGTACGCGGCGCTGCGCATCCTCATCATCGTCGTGCTGGTCGTCGTGGCCGTGCTGGCCAAGGACAAGTTCGGCGACTTTAGCGACTTCATCGGCGCGTCGTGCAACACGGCCAACTCGATCGTGCTGCCCATCATCTTCTACTACAAGAAGGCCTGGGCCAAGATCCCCATGTGGGAGAAGATCCCCGGTATGATCGTCGTGGCCATCTGCACCGTGCTCGGCGTCTACGTGACGTACACGACGGGCAAGGCGCTCTTCAAGCCCTCGAGCGGCGGCCCCGCCTTCCCCTTCTGCGACGCCGAGTACGAGAACACGCTGTACTACAACTACACGGCCGTCCACGGATAAGTAGAGCGCATCCCACCCGTGAGCAGCTACAGCGCGCCATAGTTATGAGCGCCAACAAGACTGGCGCAAGTGCCGTCCGTCGTCGCCAAGGGAACTCAAAATGTACCCATCCCATTGTTTGTGGCGCCAACGTGTGGTCCACATTATCAATGACTTCAATCGGTCCTTGTAAAGAGATGTTTGCGCTCTTGTATGGAGATCTGATCGGTGAGACAAACGTTCCAACAACTTTCAAGCATTATTCGAGCAACATTAGAGAACGGTACGGTGCTGGATTGTCGCGCGAGCAGGCTGCCGACGCCGCGCCTCCCGCCACAGACTCCATTCATGCGGCCGTACCTCCTCCGAGGAGTCCTCGTGCGCCTCCCGGTCCGTCCGCCGCGCTCCTAACGCGCACGAAGATGCAGCGCAGCCGCCGCTCTCCGTCCACTTCCTCTTCCTCCTCCTCGTCCTCCTCCTCTTCTTCGTCGTCCTCGACATGTTCGTCGTCGTCCGAGGACGAGTCGAGCACCGCGCCAACGCCGCGCTTCCCGCCTGTCGCGCCGGCCAACCTCCCGGACAAGGTGCGCGAGGTGATCCGCGTCGCCAAGAAGAAGCACCGCTCCGGTACGCTCTCTCTCTCTCTCCCTCTCTCTCCCTCTTCATCACCCTTGCGCTCCAGCCACGCCGCTGTACAGTATACTGATTCACCGGGTCAACCGCCACTCTTTATGGGGAACTGGCGAACCCTTGCGGCCTTGTGTGCAGACATTGGCGCCGACTCGTGGGGCCGCGAGGGCTTTGCGGGCTCGGACGTGTGCGAGCTGCCGATCGACGAGGCGAACGCCGTCAAGCGCGAGCACTACAGCGAGCTGAGCGTCCAGCGGTTCATTGACGAGTACGAGAAGCCCTACCTGCCGGTGGTGATTGACGGCGTCCCGGAGGCCGAGGACTGGAGCGCGGTGCGCAACTGGTCGCTCAAGGTGCGTCGGTATAGATAACTCTATAGGCTTGAAGGCTCGAGTGGGCGAAGAGGAGGAGGACACGAGAGCTGAGCCTGAGCGCGCCTTGGCGCCGGCCTGTATACAGAAGCTGCGCAAAAAGTACAAGCGCGTGATGCTCAAGTGCGGCGAGGACGATCACGGCAAGTCGGTGCGCGTCAAGTTCAAGTACTTTATCACGTACCTCGAGCGGCAGACGGACGACAGCCCGCTGTACATTTTCGACAGCACGTTCGACGACCACACGGACACGAAGCCGCTGCTGGCGGACTACAAAGTGCCCAAGTACTTCCCGGAGGACCTGTTCGAGCTCGTGGGCGAGGACCGGCGGCCGCCCTACCGCTGGTTCCTCGTCGGCCCCAAGCGCTCGGGCACGACGCTGCACCTGGACCCGCTCGGCTCGAGCGCGTGGAACACGCTGATCGTCGGGCGCAAGCGCTGGGTGCTCTTCCCGCCGCATGTGCCCAAGAGCGTGGTGAGCGGCAAGAAGCACGTACAGCGCGGCGAGGACGACGAGGCCGTCAACTACTTTATGGACCTGCTGCCGCGCATCAAGCGCGCGAACGCGCCCGAGGCGCTCGGCTGCATTGAGTTCATGCAGTACCCTGGCGAGACGGTGTTCGTGCCTGGCGGCTGGTGGCACGCGGTGCTCAACGTGGAGGACACGGTGGCGGTGACGCAGAACTTTTGCAGCTCGCAGAACTTTGCCGGCGTGTGGCGCAAGACGCGCACGGGGCGCAAGAAGATGGCCGTCAAGTGGCTGCGCAAGCTCGACGAGGTGCGCCCGGACCTGGCCAAGAGAGCGCGCGAGCTCAACCACAAGGACGAGTTTGTGATGCGCGGCGAGAAGAAGGTTGCGGTCGTAGAAGAGAAGAAGGAGGATCGAGAAGCCGAGATGAAGAAGAAGAAGAAGAAGGAGAGCGAAGGCAAGCACAAGCGCAAGAAGGAGGCGAGCGCCGGGGAGGAGGAGGACCTGTCGGCAGCTACCAAGAAGGCCAAGCGCCGCCACTAGTCGGTTCGCGACCGCCTCTTGCTCTGCTGCCTTGCGCTCTTGATCGCTTCCTTGAGCCTCCTCAGCGTCGCCGCTCCAAACCTCGAGAGGTTAGACACACGTCGCACGAGTTGAAGAAACGCAACGCTTTGCGGTAGTGAACAGCAGGTGTCGGAGGAAGCGGGGGAGGTAGTATGGAACCATGTACAGGAGCTCAGAACGGTGCGTCACCGACACAGCCAAGGGCCGACCCGAAGCTTCGGCTTCCACACTGACGCGTGCTGTGCATGCACAACATTAGAAGCTACAACAAGCTTGTGCATACGCGTTGATACACACACACGAGCGCCTCGTGCATGGACTGGAATTGCAACTTTTGACTCATTTTTCGTACGTAGCAAAACCGACTGAACTAAATTTTCGAAAATCGATAAGAGTGGAAGGTTTCAGTTTTCTAACTAATGACATAGTGTATTCAAGTCAAAGCAGCAGAAAGCGAGTGCAGCTCATGGCCAAGGCGGCGGCGCGGACGGCGGCGGTCGCCGCGGACGCGAGGGACGAGGACGCGTCGCTGCGGGAGCTGCAGCAGCACCTGCAGCTGGAGCCCTTCGACGGCAAGTACCTGACCAAGCAGGAGATCCTGCTGCTCGCGCTCTTCCGCGCCGCGGCCGGGGTACGAATGGAACCATTCCTCTCCCTCCCTCTTCCCGTCTCTTCCTTCTAACCGCCGCTCGACATGCACCACCCATAGGAGCATGCCGGCGACGCTCCGGGTAGTGTGCTCTCCAGTATACCCTCGTCGTCCGCGAATGGCGCGGGGGCGTCGCCTAGCGCGGCGGCGGCAAGCTCGACGCCAGGCAAGCCGCTAGCGGCGAAGAGCGCGGTGTCGACCGCTGCGGCGGGGACAGGGGGCGCGACGCTCAAGCGGCAGCTGTCGAGTGACCGGGAGCGCGTGCAGAGCTTCCTAGCGCAGCGCACGGGCGGGGGAGCGGCCGCGGGGGGCGCCGCGGCGGCCGCTAAGCCCGGGCTGTCGGCGGTGGAGCGTGCCAAGCTCCTGATGGCCAAGAAGGCGGTCGTGTCGACCCGTCCGGGGGGCGCGGCGGCGGTAGGGGGCGCCTCCACGACGGCCGTGAAGCGCACGAACCCGCTCACGGACATCCTCAAGGGCGGCTCGGGTAGTGTGGTGGGCGGCATGCACAGCGTCAAGCGGCCGCGCACCAAGAGCGACAAGCCGGGCGAGATCAAGATCAATGGCGGCCGCAGCTCCATCCAGGTAGGGAGGAGGTTGCACTCGATGGACGATGGCCTGACAACTGCATCGGGCGACTGGTTACCACAGTACTGGTGTAACCACCCTATGGTACACTACTCTACTGCTGTTGTAGCTGCCGCTCGAGAGCTTTGTGCGCAGCGACGACTGGGACTCGGCGACGCAGCAGCCGCTGGAGCTCGTGCTGCCCGAGGTGGCGTTCGCGACCAACAACACGCTCATCATCCACGCGACCATGCCCGCGCGCTCGCAGCGCTGCTGCTTCAACGTGAGCACGCAGACGAGTCTGCTCAGCGGCGCGCCGTACCCGGGCACGGTGCTGTACCACTTCAACCCGCGGCGCCAGCGCGGAGGGCACATTGTGCAGAACAGCAACATTGACGGCCGCTGGGGCTGCGCGCAGCCGCTGCCGCGCTGCCCCGTGGTCTTCGGCGAGCCCTTCACGCTGCGCCTGACGATCGCGGCCACGGGCTTCCTCGTCTTCCTCGAGGAGGTCTTCCAGGACGAATTCAAGCACCGTGTGCCGATCCGCGAGGGCGAGAACCTCGTGCTGACGGTGCCCACGCGCGACGAGAACGGCAACCCCGAGGGCGTGGTCGTGCACAGCGTCTGGTGGGGCCACGCCGAGATCCCCGCGAGTCTGGAGCAGCTGCGGCGCGGCGCCGGCGCGAATGTACCCGGCGGGGGGTACCGCCCACGCGGAGGGTACGACGGCGGCGACCGCGGGGGCGGAGGAGGGTACCGAGGCGGAGGGGGGAACCGCTTCCACCCGCCGCCGCACCCGTTCGAGGTGTACGTGGGCAACCTGCCGCAGGGCACGTCGCGCGACGAGCTGTCGTTCCTGTTCCAGTACCTCGGGTACGAGACGGTGCGCATCACGGCGCGCGGCTTCGGCTTCGTGACGCTGCGCAGCGCCGAGGACATGCACCGCGCGGTCGAGGACCTGGACGGCAAGGAGTTCAACGGCATGAAGCTGCGCGTGTCGTGCGCACTACCCCCAAAGTAGCGCAGAGCGGAGCAGCAGCGAGCCAAGTGACGCGTCCGCCGGTGTACGTTGCGTTTGAAAAGCGTCCACAACAGACTTGACCTCGTTGACGTTGGGATCCATATCACTTTTCTACTGTATCTATTGTTCAAATTAATACTGCGGAGCAGAATCACAGTACACTGATGTATCTCTCAATTAATACTCGAGGAGTTGCGATCGAATACTTTGTCCAAGTCAAATTGGAACGTGCGCAGTCCAAAGAAACGACCGACTACGCCCGTCAGTACTCACGGACGCTCCTCCATGCAGTCGCCTACGCGTCCACGCCTCCTCCTGCTGCTTGTGGCGGTCGCTGCGGCCGCTAGCGGCGTCTCGTACGTGGATGCGTCGACGCCTGCGGTCGGCTTGCGTGATCTGGCGGCGCAGGACGCGCAGCTGGCGGCCAGTCTGCAGCAGGTGACGCGGGAGCAGCAGGCGCTCGCGGAGCGGCTGGACGCGCTGCGGCGCCGCGTGGAGGAGTTTTTTGTGGGCGAGCAGCGCAATACGCTGGCGTTTATGCGCGACACGAGGGCCAAGATGGCCGAGATCGGGCGGAGCGTGAGGGACGAGACGCGCGCGGCGCTGGTGGAGGTGCGCGCGCTGCTCGCGGACGTGGTGGCAGACGCGGAGGCCATGATGGAGCGTCGAAAGCAGCAGGAAGGGCCGTCTGTAACGAGGAACCGGACGTGCACGGAGCAGAATGACCTGGAGGACAAGACGGCGGCGGCGGCGCAGTCCAGCGAGCGGCTCAGTGAGTGGCTCGTACCGTGGGAGGCGATCGAAGAGGCTGTGACGCGCGCCGTCGTGGGGCTCGTGCACTACTACGAGCTGTTTGCCGTCGCGGCGGTGCACTACGCGGTCGTGGTCGGGATCTGGGTGCTGCTCCCGGTCGCCGCCATTGCCGCGGTGCTCGTGCTGGTGATGGCATTGACCGTCAAGCTGCAGGCGCGCCAGCGCGCCAGGCGGAAGCCGCGTGTGGTGTACTCTGGATACCTCCACAGCCACCGGATGCCGGACGGCCCGGGCATGTCGGAAGCGAGGAGCAGTCGTCCGAGGAACGGGATGGGTCGGAAGACGCGTCGACGCGCCAGTGATGAGCCGTGAGCAGCAGGGACGTCGAGGTGGAGGCGGCAAGTGGGTCTTGAGCTAGTATTTATGGGCAGGAGTTGGTCGCGGCGCTTGAAGGAGCTCCCGGCCGATCCAATTGCACTGGATTGATTGCCGTTCAGATCCAGAAGATCAACCTGTTATCCTATTATTATGTGAGTCACACACATTTTGAAAAATGTCCCAAATTATGAATGGTTACATTAGTTTATGTTACAAAAGCAAGGACGACATGGTGATCGGTCCTGGACCATTATACTAACGTGGAGGCTGACGAGACATCATGGTATGCTAGCTCGCCGCTTCCTTCCTCCTCCAAGCGAGAGGCGTATCCCCGCTGCTCGTATGGTCTCTGCGTACCTAACAGCGCGATGGCTGTACGTGCAGGGCGCGTCAGACAAGGCCGCGGGTGCGGCCATGCTGCTCGTGAGCGTCGTCGTCTACGTGTACTACACGGCGTGGGTCGTGCTGACGGTACGTGCGTCCTCCCTGACTGACAGTATTTACACATATCGCGGCCCATGCGCGTGTTGCGATCGCTGACTCAATGTATATACTACGGTGGCTACTGGACGCAGCCGTTCATCGACGAGGACCACCCGGTGCAGCGCTTCTTCCTGCCGTACCACTACGCAATCGCGCTCCCGGCCGTGCTGCTCGTGCTGCTCGTCAGCGGCGCCGCCACCTTCATTGGACTGGTCATGATCCGCTCCAACAGCAAGAAGAAGAGCAAGAGCGACTAGACTGCACAGTCGGCTTTGCGCCGGCGGACACAATGTGGTACCGTAGGAGGAAGTTGGGGCCCGACACGGCCACGGTTAACATGCAGTACCTAGAGACGACTCGGAGCTGGCCAAGACGCATCCGGAGTGACTTGTACTTGGCTTTCCTGGTCCGCATCAGCAGTGCATTTTTTCTTCTGAAAGGCATCGCGCCAATGGCCTGCTCTGTCGATTGGCTCGTCGTCCGCGTGTGGTGCCGGCTCTCTAGTGCGCGGCGCCCTCGGGGGCGGCCAGCGTGCTCTGCGGCTGGGTCACTTGGTAGCCCATGCCCTGGATCTGGTTGTAGCTGAAGCCCTTGCTCACCAGCTCCTTGACCACCTCGTTCGTCTGCTCCTCGCGGAGAAGCTAGGTCGTCCGTGCCAGCACGGTCAGCACGCGTATCTTGTTCACATCAAGGCAGAAGTAGCGGCGTCATAGACGCACCTCAATGCTCAGCGGCACGAGCGTGATCAGCACCGTGGTCGAGACGATCCATAGCCACCGGCCCGACGTCGCCCACGACTGCAA
Source organism: Phytopythium mirpurense (assembly GCA_023338055.1). Lineage (NCBI taxonomy): Eukaryota > Oomycota > Peronosporomycetes > Pythiales > Pythiaceae > Phytopythium > Phytopythium mirpurense. The sequence continues at coordinate 57,336 of JAADXZ010000028.1, forward strand.
TAGCGGAAAGTGCACAGGAGTGCCAACGCGTCAGCCGGCACCTCCAACGAGGCGCATACACAACCCACGGGTCTCGAGAAGACCTCGTACCTTGAAAGCAAAGGCGATGGAGCTCGTGACCGGCTTGGACTGGCGAATGCGCGACGGCAAGTTCGTGAACAGCGCCTATATCACAGCCAGAAGCGACTCCGTTAGCGCGCCGCTCGCGCCAATACGAGCAGCGCCAGGGAGCGAAACACCCACATACCTTGACGCCGCCCTTGCTCGGGTCCTTGCTCTTCTCCTTCTCCAGCTGACGCAGCGCTCCGATAGCCGACATGGCGCCGATCGATGTCCTTCTAATCCGCGCTCCTTTCTCCGTGCCGAGGTTGTCTGCCGCCCAACAATCCCGGCCGATTCCCCCGTCCAAACCGATACTGCTCATTTTTCCCACGTACTGTTCGGGACATCCAGGACCAAACAATTATTGTGTCCGATGGGGTTGTCAACTTGAAGATAGTGACGCTTGATAGTGCAACGCGCGTTGCAGTCGACGCACGACGACACCTTCGTCCGGGACGCTACTGCTTCGTCCAGCAACGTCGGACGCTCTGTGCGAGTGGCTGATGACGGACAGGGCCGCGTGTGCGACCAGCGGGGCGAACTCGGTCGTCAGTTGCTCCAACTGCTGCTGCTGAGGGGTGAGGAGGCGGCCGGCGTCTTCAAACTGGCGCAACAGGGCCGCGAAGCACGACTGCACGCGCTTCGCGTAGCTCTTGTCGACGCACGTCTTCCTCATGGAGCTGTACTTCATCCCCTCGCTGCTGGATCGGCTGCATACGTCCACTGCTACGATCAGCATGCCACGGCACTCCGATGACTTGTCGGTGGGCCGATCGGAGGCTGCGACGAGCTGATTCACGAGCGGAGTCGACGTCTCTCGGCACCGAAGACCGTAGCGCTTCCAAGTCTTCTGCATTGTAACTCCACGTGTGATGCCGCATATGTAAACGTCTTCAGCGTTCAGCAGCGGCACGTGGTTAACGTAGCGGAGCAGGCAGACGTCCACTTGTGTCGGCTGGGACGACGGCTCGCTCGTCTTGAGGACGCCCATGCAGCTCACGGAGAGCGCTTCTGTCTCTTGGTACTCAAAAGTGACGTCGCCCTCAAGTGCGCCAATGTCTTCGATGAAGCGGTCGACTGGCTCGTGGCTGTGCTTCAGCTCCACCAGCGTGCTCGTATCGCCGACTTCAAGCGAGAACATGACCGAGACGAACGGCGGCAATGTGTACCCCAGGCTCTGGAAGTACATGGCCAAGCGGTCGGCCGCATCCTCCACCTCGGTGGTTTTCTCTGTGCATGGTACTGTCAAGCGCATTTCCGTGCCGGAGAAGTGCTGGTGAGATTCGTGGACCGCGAAATGTGCCACGTTCTGTATGACGGCGCCATCCTCTGACTCGGGATTGATCTGGAGGCTCACGCACAGGATCTCCGCCGAGCTCGACGTCGTCACGACTTTCAGGCACGCGTCACTGTCGAAGAGCTGACTGTACAACACCGCGGCCTTCAAGCCCACGCCTATATCATCACCACACGTGAGAGGCCAAGCGTCAAAGCAAGGATAGTGCGCCGCTTACCTACCGTATTTGCCGGTCGTAGACGGTGCCCGCTTATGCTTTGATCGCTTGGTGGTCTCAAAAATGCCACAGCACAGCGTCTTGATACTATGCGCCCGCATCCCACCGCCCGTATCGGCGCACACAATGTCGAGGAACCCCGGCTTGGCGGTGCTCCTTCGCACGCTCACTCGAAGCAGGTGTCGCGACTCGCCTTCCCACTCGCGCTCCCCGCTCATGGTGCCCGTCGCGTCCAGTGCTACACCACACAGCGTCCATAATCTCATCAGCATGAGTAACTATTGTCCAAAGCATGCGCGACGGCGTGGATGCGTACCGTTCTCAAACAGCTCCTTGACCGCCTGCACGAGCGCGTCCTTGCGGTTCCCGAAGCCCAGCAGCTCCAGGTTGTCGCGCACGAAGCACGCCGAGCGCGCGCCGGCCTCCTTCCTCTCCATTACCTCGGCAGTTCCCGCCTCTTCTTAATAGACGTCGCGCTTGCGAGCGAATGTGCGCATTCGCTCCTCCATCGCGCACATACTTCAACTCGTGCCGTCCTTTCTCGCAACGGTACTTCACCAATGTCACAAAATAGTGTCATGTCATTATCCTTCGTTTTCGGAATGTCTCCAGTTGCGACCTTCTAAAAGAGATAAGTATAGTACCTAGTAATAACTTACCGGTCGAAGTGTTTGACAGAGTAATGGTCGTTGACGTCGTCCCAGTTGGCGCGGCTCGATCGACGGTCGGCGCCGATCTCCAGCCTGTCCCTGTACTGAAGCACGTTCGATGCAGCTTTGCGTCGGCCCATCGCTTCATGCGTCAGCCTCTCGAAGCTGGTCCCTCAGCTTCCATCGCGGCCCATACGATCGCCCAGTCCTCCAAAGAGACCAGAAAGAGCCGCGGGCTCCATGGCGTGCCAAGCTTCCTTCCTCAGCTGAGGAGAGGTCCGAGTGCCGATCGTCCTTCGCGCGTCAATCCTCCTACGTCAGCGCAGCATCCATTTGATCGCGCCGTTTCACGTGTCGATTGTCCGGAGTTGTCACGTTCCGATGGAGCGTTTACGCCCTACCGGTATTATTGTCATGGCGCAAGAAACGCCCTCTCTATTGTACCCGCCTCGCCAGTGAGTCATGGACGAGCGAGTCGCCATTTCGAGCGAGTACAGTATAATACCGTCCTGCGTCACCACTCCCTGCTCTCACATTGAAGCCAGCAATCTATCCGCATGCGACGGCTCGTTTCCTGGCTCAGAAGCGAGCACACGGCGCCGCCTGACGCCTGACGCGGGGTACAGACGACGAGAGAAGCCACCTCGCCTTCTACGTTTTAGTGGCCAACTGGCCACTACGGAAGAAGCCCCAATACCCGCTCTACCTAGTGCATGGCACGAACTGATCCACAGGCATGCTTCCAATGGACCTCCGTCCCCAAAGGCGGCCCAGAAGACGCACAGTTCTGGGATCAACTCGTGACTCACGAGGCGAGTCATACCCAGGACGGGAACTGCTGTTCCGAGCGGATTGTTAACGTTAACCTGTTGACTACGCATTGGTGGTCGCCGGCTGAAGAGCCAAGCGAGCGTCCAGTGGCGCTTCGTGGCCGACTGTGAGCGCATGGCGACACACTCCTATCAACCCCGAGCGAACACGTGACGGCGCTCACAGCGTCTCTTTCTCCCAAGCACTTGAGCCATCGCCGAGGAGGGATGGACCACGCCTAGGAGTCTGTCGGGAGACAATGCGTCCAGTTACATGTATGCAGGAGCAGCACCCACTCGAGAGTCTTGAGGCGTGGCGTCTGCTACTCCCTCTTCTTAAACCGGATTATTAATATTGCGTAGGATGCTTTCTTACTGCAAGCACTTTGCCGTGCTTCTCTTTGCCCAACAACACGCATGCTCTCTGTATGACGGCAGCCGATAACGCATTCGTCCATTGCGCAACAGTCCACGGCCATATAACATCACACGCATGATGCTCGCCCACCCATTGCAGCACGCCGACATTGAAGCCACCACGCGAATATTTCGCCTCTTGCTGCTCATTATTACATGGCGAGGCGGCTCGTATGCACCCCTCAATAGGCCTACGCGCCAGCGAGAAGCCGAGAGAAAGAAGGGCAGAGAGGGAGAAGCTGTGATTGAGTAGCGAGTATAGGGATGCGTCACGGCTGGAAGTGCCGAGCAAGCGAGGCGGCTCCACGGAATCCCTCTGGCTTCAGTCGAGCGGTGGGCACTTACGCACCGTTCCGGACGGCGCCCTTGCCACTAGCGTGAAGAGAAAGAAGGAGGAAGGGCGCGAGAGCGTGGGAAAGCCGGCGCGTAGAGCTACTGTAACACTCGCCGAGGACCGAGGCACAACCGAACGACGCCACTTGCCTTCTCCTGCGCTCTAGGATCGCCACGCGAGCCCAACGGCCATTGGCGAGTCGATTGTTCGCTCAAGCGAAGGACATCCCCCCGAGGAGCGAGGACACCGCACGGACGCCGCTCATTGTTCGATTTCGCCTCCGTCACCCACCCCGTCGGCCTCTCTACTCCCCCCCAACACACACACACTACTCTTCTACCTACGCCCTCCATGTCGACGTCTGCCTCCTCTTCGACCGCCGCGACTGGCACGCCGGGCGCGGCGCTGCCCACGGAGGTGCGCTGCTCGTACCCTAGCAAGCTGTGCAACAACCACCGCGCGGTCAAGGACAATGGAGACCTGCACAAGCTGTGCGACTTCCACCGCAAGAAGGCCAACGTGAACCAGCAGCGCATGCAGCAGAAGCGGCGGCTCATCCGCCAGCAGATGCTCGAGCGCAAGAAGCGCTTCATGGACGCCGGCGTGCAGCCGCAACCGGGCATGATGTTCGCGGGCGAGGCCGCCGAGACGGCCGCGGCCGCCGGCATGTTCGACGGACGACCCATCTGCAACCTCACGCACGAGGAGGTCAAGATGCTTGAGGTCATGCTCTTCGACGAGGAGGACGACGCCGCCTTCTTCGCCGCCGGCTTCCCCATCTCCTCCTCCTTCGACATGGGCGCTGCCGGCTACAGCGATTACCCCGCCGCCAACATGGCGCTGTGACCGTCTCCTCCTTCTCCTTCGAGGGACGCGACGATGGCATCGCGCCCTACCACCAACAACCCACCAGCCCAGCGCTCGAGCACCAAGCACTCGAGCACGCCCTACCTGCTTGCCCCACTCACCGCCACCACCACCACCTTTATGATAGACTGTACAACATTCACGCACCGCGCCCTACCGAGGAGCCGCCGCCGCCGCCCGTTTTTGAGCCCACAAATGCATTTACACACGACGAAATCTACCTACAATTTTGCAAACTCCGGGACCTACTCACCCACCCTCCCTTCCCAACCCAGCCATTGCGTGCATACTGACCGCATTGTACGCAAGTAGCAGCAAACACAGCATCAACAGTCACGATGGAGCACCCAACACGGAGACGAGCGGGCGGCAATCAGAACCCACCGCGCGCACCGGCAATCACGTGCGCGTGGCGGCGGAAAAAGCAGATCAGCTTTGCTCAAGGCCAGGAATGGCGACCGCCGCGGCCGCCACCGGTGTGCGGCGCCTCAAGAGTTCGGAGCTCTGGACGGAGGAGGAGAGCTGAGCGGCGGCGGAGCGTCGCAAGTTGCAACACGCAATGGCGCCGTGCTCTTTTCTGGTGGAGATGGTGGCGGTTACCTGACCCAACTTGCTCTATCGGACGGGTGAAACGGGGATTGTATAGTGAATCCAAGTGAGTTGGCAGCAGAAGGAGCCAGAGGCGGGTGCTGAACTCTTGGAGCATCCAGATTCACTTCAACTTGATACCGAATTCAAAACCGGTATTGCGCGGTATGTACTGGTATTTGGTTCGCTTCAAGGTGCCACCTTCGACTGGTATCTTGCAGCGCTATTATCGCTCTGCCCTCGTACATATCCTTTGCTTCTTCTTCTTGCCTGGGACATACCCACCGGATCTCGAAATACACTTCCAAGACTGCTGAGTGTAGGCCCAAAGTCGACAAGAATACTTTTCAATGGGGCCTCTCGCGCGACTGGAGCATCCCAATCTGGTCGCCCGCTCTGGAGCCTCCCTTTGGCTCCCTCAGTCTCAAATCTCCTCACCCCAACAAGCTCACCACTTCATCACAAAGGCAAGATGAAGATGTACGGCCCCACCGCATCCTTGCTCGTTGTCTTCGCCACCACCAGTTTTGTCCAAATCCTTAGCAAGAGTCCCGACGTAGTGGACAAGAGCAACGCGACGGCTATCCAAGTCTACCCGACGTTGCGCGACTGGAGCAACAGCGTGTCGCTCGTAACGGTCGACACAAGCGACTGCACGTTCGGCACCTTCAGCTGCCCGGACGGCTCGGTCGTGTGCCTGGACTTCTTCAACTTTGTCGGTTGCGTCTTCGACATGGTGAGCCCAATCAACTTGGACGAGATCTTCCCCGTGCTTGGCAAAGCCATGGACGAGTTCACGAAGGACCCGGTCGGGGTCTTTGTGGAGTTCGTCGACGACGAGGTCAATGCCGCCATCAACGACGCCAAGACGTGTGCCAAGGGGCTCAGCGGCCAGGCGACGCAGTGTTCGCAGCTGGACGTGTTCGCGTCCTGCCTGAGCACTGCGGCGCTTGTCATGGGCGGGCTCTCGAGCAAAGTGGTAGGGGCAGAGGCCGCGCGCCTGAGCAAGGGCATCAAGTACCTCGACAAGGCTGTCGACCTCGTCCATGACGAGTGCGCGCAAGGCTGCGAGGGAGGCGACTGCGCTGCCGAGTCGCTCACTTTCGATGCGCCGGCCGGCTGCCAGTGCAAGGCCATGCTGCTGTCGACGGGCTCGAGCATGCAGGCCACGCCGGACAGCTGTGCGAGGAACACGGCCATGTTCCTCCGACTATCGTCCTCGTCCCCCTACGCGCTCTCAGAAAAGGTGGCCTTCTCCTACATGGGCTGTTACGTGGGCACGTACCTGGACAAGGACGAGTGGGCGAGCTCGTGTCCGCAGGCGTACGCGTCGAGCGTGTTTGACGGCGCCTGGTTCGTGCGGTGCATCGACCAGAATGGGCGAACGCTGCTACTGGACGACACGGACACGACCAGCAGCAACAGCGGCAATCTGCGCGGGCCCACGCCTTCATGGGCGGTGTCCGCCGCCCGCTACAGCCTCGGTGCACTCGCGACGAGCCTCTTGGCGTCCCTAGCTTTGATGGTCGTGGCGTAGCGCTCCGTGAAAGAGGAAAGCACGGACTTGGCTCGGGTTTGTATTGTAGATGGCGCTGCCCGGGTGTGTTGGTTACTATTATAGGACCATGAGCAAAATATGGTAGGTACAGTATCATGCGACCCGCTCCTCTACAACGTGTATCCCAACCAAGACAAAACACGTCGAGTCGGTACTGTACAGTACTGCAACGACAACCTCGTAGCAGCCACACGTCTACTGTAGTGTATCAACTTAGCGTTCCGCCATCTGCTCACGTCTTGTTCATGTTGATGCGGTACAGTACCAAATGTTCGATTGCCTTCCTCTCTCTCTCTTACAGTACTGTACGGTATTGCGCCGGTCGTCATGTTGCAGCGTGGCGCGGGCCGCTGCCAACCATCGGAATACCGAACGCCACGCGAGTCGAGAGCCGGAAGCGATGCGTTGCCCGTGAAATGGATTCAAAAACTGGCGCTTCTCGTGCGACTTGTCTCATGTGGCGTCCCATCGTTTCAACTTGGTGTTTGTATGCTGGGGATCCAGTACGAACCGACACCCGTGGGATCTCGCCTTTCACTTGATTGTGATCAACTTGCTCGAAAAAGCTTCGACTGACTCGTCCCCTTGTCTTGCGGGATGAACTACATACAGTAATCCTCAGGTGCCAAGTCGTTGGCAGTGAACGACTGGCCGCGAGTGCGCGCCGGAGACCGACATGGCTGTCTCGCACACAACACTAACAAGCATGCAGTTACCATGATGTTCAATGCGATTGGTGTACGTATGCATGCACGAACGTATCCGATTCCATCTGGTCGTGGCTAGCGAGCACCCACTACACTGCATACAGAAGGCTCGCGATCTGATTCGGCTCATCAAACAACTGGGAGTAGGGGACGACTAGCTGAAGCGGGATGTCCTTCCAGCTGTGGCTGTTATCGTCAAATCCAGAGGAAGTGGCTCCACCACGGGCAAAAATGGTCTCGATCCATCGTTTGCCAACCATTTATTGCGCCCTCGCGCGCCGCCTAGAGTTGTCATCCACGGATCGTTCGTGGTAGCGGGCCGCCAAATTTGCTCTAAAAAATTCCCTCTCCAAAATTTGTCCAGAGGATGAAACAACAAAATCCACCGAATTTGGCGTCAATTTGAAAATTGAATTTGGTCGTCCGTGACAAGTCCCCGACGGCGTGAGATTTATTATGACGGAGAATCCTTACATGCCATCACTATGTTTCCCGATGTCGCCTGCATGATGCCTCCATGTCGTTCCCGAGACTCTCAGTGTGACGGCGTTCAACGCCGCCTCCCATTCGCTGGGCGTTGGTGTTGACGGATCTCTTGTCGCAATATTACGTATAACGTTGTAAGAAATGTTTCAAAACGATAGCACTTTTGCTGGATGTAAATCCTGACCATTACGGCGATAAAATGGAGACGCCAATGCTTTGTTAATTAAATTCAAACAGACAATTGTCTGGATTTAAACACTAAAAGACTGTTTCATGGGTCTTCTTCATGTCGCATACACGCAATCACCTTCTCATTATTTGCAAAATTGCGTCTCAAGACAAATAAAATACAGGGTGTGGTCCACTCCCGACATCTTGTGGACAGTGTTCTGGATCGACCTGGAACATACGGAGACAGCACTGGATATTGTAATCTCCCAACTTTCAGAGTGATGGTCTTCGCCCACAAGCCGCCGAAGCCTGCGACACGGTCGCTCCCACTTGACGCGCGAGGGGGAGTGAGTAGGAGGAGGAAGCGGCGCATGCGTGGCGGACTGTCCGCCCCGCGCCTCACGTGGGCGCCTTGCAGGCCTCACACACCAATTCCCAACGTGCTGACGAGACGACAGTGATACAGTAACACTGACGCATCATCTGCCGCGCTCACCAGCCAGTCGACGCGACCTCCTTCCCCACACGACCACCACGACACCACCGCCGACACTGCACATGTCGCTCAAGCTGCCGGTCTTCGCGGGCGACGAGCTGCCGGACGAGATGCGCTGCCAGTACTCGAGCAAGCGCTGCGAGAACCCGCGCACGAACAAGAAGAGCGGCGGGCTGCACAAGTTCTGCGCCATGCACCGCGAGAAGGCCAACCGCAACCAGATGCGCCTCGACCACCGGCGGCGCGTGCTCAAGAAGCAGATGCAGATGCAGATGCGCGAGCAGCAGCAGAGCGAGCAGCACATGCGGCGCCAGCGGGTGACCAGCGCGCCGGCCGCCATGGCCGCGGGCATGCAGTTCGCCTCCGAGCTGCCGAACACACAGACGCACGCGTTCCGAGCGTACGCGCCGGCCGCGAACATGTCGCACGCACAGATGAGCTGGCCGCACAGTCAGCAGCCGCACCAAGCGCTCGCGTTCGACGCGGACTCGGCTGTGGCGGTTGTGCCTTCCGCCAACCTCTTCAGCGCGCTGGACCTGCAGATCCTGGAGGCGCTGCTGTTCAGCGACGAGGAGCAGGGAGAGGTCAAGAGCCCGCACTGCAGCGACGCCGCGCAGCCGCCGATGCTGTTGCGCTCGCCCTCGTTCGTGAACGCGTGACGCCAGCAGCGACCGGAGGAGAACGTTGCCGACCAGTCGACAGACGCCTGCGGTGGTGGGCGTTCTTGACCCTCCGACGTGCCCAGTAGCGGTAATACAGCGGTGAATAGCGAGATATTTAGGATAGAGACGAGAGAGGACAGCCCTCGCAAGTGTAAACGCAAAAGCAGCAGCATAAAATATAAAAGAGGTTCAAGCTGCCCCCATTGTGTTGCATGTCGCCTCGGGTTGGGCCAGTATTCCAACGGGAGAAGCTCTGCTTGGCTGTCGTTGCCGCCACCACCCACATATAAACCATAGAGACAGATTCTAATGCAATAATGCAACACAGTAACGTACGCAACTCTCGCAAAGAGACTAAGCATGTAGAGCGATGGACGCCATGGAGCGAGCGCCTTGACGACGATGGTGTTCCAATGGACATTATGTGTGAACCACACTAATTATATCTCTACAATCTGCCAAAGTATTTTGACATAGATCGAAAAGATTCCGACAGATCCTGCCTCGGTGGTGCGCCACGTCAGCATACATTTCGCAGCATACTACGAGGCGAAAAGGTAAACACGACAGACCATCATGCCGATGCGCGGCCGCCCGGCGGCGCTCGTAGCCGCCGCGCTTCTCGCCTCCGCCGCTTCTGCTGCCTCCGTGGACCTGCGCGGCGTCTCTCCCGAGCTTCAAGAGCGCCTACATGCCGCCTCCACCGTACGTAGCTCCTCCCGGGTCGCTGCAGTCCATCGTTTTAATCCTCTTCCTGGCGTCTATCTATCCAGTTCTCGTGCGATGATGGAGCGCGCACGCTGGACCTCGCGCGGCTGAACGACAACTACTGCGACTGCGTGGACGGCGCGGACGAGCCGGGCACCTCTGCCTGCTCGCACACGCGCGCCGCCTTCCACTGCGCCAACGCCGGGTACTTCCCGTCCGACCTCCCGACCTCCCTCGTCAACGACGGTCTTTGCGGTAACTTTCGCTTGTGTCCTATTCAGATCTGATTCTATTTTGTCTTGGTTTCAGTATGGCTGACTATATGCGACGTGTGCGAATCAGATTGCTGCGACGGCTCGGATGAGTATGCGAGCGGCGCGGCGTGCTCTGCGACTGCATGCGACGAGCTCATGGCCGCGTTCCGCGCCGAGCGAGCGGAGCAGCTGCGCGTGCTGGACGAAGGCGAGCGCGACCGCCAAGAGCTGGAGACGCGGGCGGCGGCGATGTGGGCGGAGGCGCAGCAGAACGTGACGGCTCTCGACACGGCTGCGCAGTCGCTGCGCGTGCAGCTGGAGCATCTGGAGGCACGGGTGGAGGAGGAGGAGCGCGTCGAGAAGCAGCAGCGCGAGCAGCTCGTGCTGGAGAAGGAGGACGCGCTGCTGGAGCAGCTCGGGCTGACGCAGCTGACCCAGCGACAGCTCGCGACGCTCGTGCTCGACATGGCGCGCCACCGCATCGCGTCCAGCGACGATGCCATCGCCCGCGTCCGCGCTGCGCGTGAGAAAGCAGCGGCTGCGGCTGTAGAAGGCGCGGAAGAGACGCAGAAGCTCAAGGACGCAACCGCGATGGACGACGCGGCCTCTGCGTACAAGCTGCGGGAAGACACGCGCCGGCGGGAGAGGAACCGCATCGAGCGGCTGATGGAAGAGCGTCGGCGCAAGAAGGAGAAGCGCGAGCAGGAAGCTCGAGAAGCGGCCGAGGCGCAAGCTAGTGCCGGTTCAGAAGCCGGTGAGGCGCCAACTCCCGTTCCTGAAGCAGTTGAAGAAGGGGAGGAGGAAGAAGAGGAGCTCGTTCTGCCAGAGGAAGAAGCGCATCCGCTCGATGTGCTGCTTGAAGCACTCGCGGAGAGCGAGAAGTTCTCGCGCCAAGAGACGGCCAGCGCCCGTGAGACGCGCGATGAGGTCAAGAAGCAGCTGTCAGCAAAGGAGAAGAGCCTCGAGGAGGCCAAGAGCGTGCTCAGCAAGAACTACGGCTCGGACCGCGTCTTGCTGCCTCTGCGTGATGAGTGCGTCGAGTCGGCTCCCGGCGGTGCGTACACGTACAAGGTGTGCTTCTTCGGCAAGGCGACGCAGGACCGCACGAGTCTCGGCACCATGAAGGACCTGCCCGTCCTGGGCAAAGAGACTGAAGAGGAGCAGCAGAGCGAGAGCGAGCGCGACAGTGCGTACCGTATCGAGTTCACGAGCGGCACCAAGTGCTGGAACGGCCCGCACCGGTCGCTCACCGTCGACATGGAGTGCGGGCCGCTGCCCATGGAGCTGTTTGATGTCGAGGAGCCCTCCACGTGCGTGTACAAGGCCAAGCTGCGCACCCCGATCGCGTGTGACGCGCGGCACCGCGAGAAGGTGATGGCGCCGCCCGCGGAGGTCGCGCGCGCGGCGGCGACGACCACGCCGCACCACATTGAAGTTGAAGTACCGGCGATCCCATGAGCAGCGAAACTAGCTTGCAGAGCGGTCCGGCCCGTGGCGGTAGAAGGCGCGCGGATGTCCAACGAAGACGGTCAGTGGTGCATCGAATGGTGGCCTGTTGGTGTATTCTTTGTCCCCTTCTCTCTTCTTCTCCCTAGTCTGGGATTAACGGACTTGCCGGCCAGTGTGTCGTGAGCTCACTCGTTCTGTCTCCGCAACATTAGTCCCCACCGCTTCGAGGGAACCCAGCTCCGCCCCAGCCTTGCTGCATCTGCTGGTGCTGCTGGTGCTGCATCTGCTGCTGCATCTGCTGGTTGTACCACATCTGCTGCTGCTGCTGCTGCATCCCCGGGACGCCCTGTGCCATGGCCATGGCCATACCCTGGCCATGTTGAGTCCCGCCGTATCCGTGGCCGAAGCCCATTTTCATCGCTGGCTGCGGGGCTGCAAGCGCCTCGAACGGGTCCACAGCACCGGATGGCGCGCTTCTCATCATGGGGTTGTGTGGAGGCTGCACTGGGCCCGGAGCAGTGCCGAAGCCAAACACACTCGGAGCAGCCTCCTGCTGCTTGACGGGGCTCACGGGGAAGCCGAACTCGTCGATGCGCTTGCCCTGGGGCACAGACGCTCCGGGGATTACTGACGCCGGCGCGAACGGGTCCACCGTCATGGCAGACGCGCTGTTCGCGGGCGTCGCCGTCGCCGTTGCGCTCGTCGGCGATGGGAAGTTGGCGAAGTCGGCGAAACTGGCGGTCAGCGCTTCGACGGGCGCTGCAGCAGGGGCAGAGGGCGTCTTGCCGCCAAAGTCCATGTCGAGAAGGTCGAGCACAGCCGGCTTGCTGCTCGCGACGGTCTCTTTGCGAGCTTCCGCCGCCTTGACGCTCGGCGCTTTGGCCGAAGGAGTGGAGGACGCCGACGGCTCCGACTTGCGCGTCGCAGCAGAAGCCGCGGGAGCAGCTTTGACGGCGCTCAGAGGCGGCAGCGGCTTGCCGGCGAGCATCTCATCGATGCACATGACGACGTGGTCGAGCGTCGCGCGCTCGTCGACGTCCGCCGTGAGCATGCGCGCGATGAGCGCGTGCACGTCGCGCGCGTAGGGCGACGTGGCCGGCACGGTGTACTTGTCGGTGCGCAGGCCCTCGGGCGGGAAGGGCGGCTTGAAGAAGGCCATGGTGAAGAGCACGCAGCCCATGGCCCAGACATCTACAGCCTCGGTGAGCTCTCCGGCACCAAACATGGCCGTGCCCTCGACGTCGGCGAGCTCGGGCGACCGGTACATGGCCGTGGTGCACTTGAGCACGTGCTCTGCCTCCCTCGCCCGGTCCTCCTTGGTGCGCAGCGACTGAGCGCCCTCGACGCACGAGCCAAAGTCGCAGAGCTTGTAGACGCCGCTCTTGGCCTGCAGAAAGTTCTCGAGCTTGAGGTCTCGGTGCGCCACGGGCGGCTCGGCGTGGTGCAGCTCGAGCACGGGCATGCAGAGCGAGCGGAAGGTGCGCAGCAGCTCGTGCTCCGAGAAGCGCCGCTCGCCCATCTTGAGCATGTTGTCGTGCAGGTGGCCGTTCGGGCAGTACTCCATGAGGATCAGCACCTCGCGCTGGCCGCTGCGCCCGGGCACGCGCTGGGAGCGAGAGGCCAGGTACTCGACCACCTGCGCGTGCCGGAAGCGCTCGTGCATGCGGATCTCCGACTCGATGCGCTTGTAGCTCGTCTCGCTGTCCGACACCAGCCGCTTGAGCACCATGAGCCCGCCGAGCGTCGGCGACGTGGAGCGCACGAGGAAGATGAAGGACGAGCCGCCCTCGCCCAGGTACTTGACCACCTCGACCTCGTACCGGCCGATCGTCGCCACCTTGCCAATGTGCTGCTGCATGTTGCCCATGCTTGCTGGTTCCTCCTGGCAGACAAAGCGAGCGAGCGGAGGCGCACTGCTGCAGTCGGGGATGGGATTTGGCTGCGCACGACAAGCGACAAGCTGGCAATGACTGCGTTGAGCGCTTGGGAACTCCTCGATGCGGCCGTCCAGAGCTTTTTGCTCGTTGGCGTCGTTTCGTGTCCGCGGTTACACTTTCGTGTTACTTGAATGTTGCGTGAAGGTTTCTCTATAGAAGGTTGCGCGAAGGCAATACAGTGAAAGTGGAGGTTACGCGAAGGTGATCCGAACGGGACACCAGTCGCCGTTGGTGTGGGGTGGACGCCGCTGCGTGAAAGCGCTTCCGAGCGAGTCCGAGACGGCAAGGAAAGCGAGGGCGGTGGCCGATCTCCTGGCGCGTGTATAGGCCCAAGCAGCCGCAATGAAGCACCGCGTGGCCTTCCGCAAGCTCAACCGCACGTCGGAGCACCGATGGGCGATGCTCCGGTACGCTAGAGCGCTCTGTAGCCCTCGTTATGCTCGACCAATCGCCTGACAGTCGGGGATCATCCGTGCACCGATCTGTGCGCTGCGTATTGTCCATAGCACCATGGTGACGCAGCTGGTGGAGCACGAGCGCATCCGCACGACGCTGCCCAAGGCCAAGGAGCTGCGCCGCGTGGCCGACCAGGTCGTGACGCTCGCCAAGCAGGGCGACCTGAGCGCCAAGAAGCGCGCCGAGGCCATCCTGCGCACGCCCGAGGCCGTCGACAAGCTCTTCGGCGTCTTCGGCCCGCGCTACTCGTGCGTCGACGCTTGCTTTGACACGGGCTTTGTATTCAGCGGAGTGGCTGACGAGCACTCTATCTAATACGCGCGTTCAGGCTCCGCGAGGGCGGCTACACGCGCGTGCTCAAGGCCGACTTCCGCCGCGGCGACGGCGCCGAGATGGCGGTCATCGAGTACATTGACCGGTGCGCTGTCTCCCCCTGCAGCTTATGTACTGACTGGAGGTTACGGCCGTCGCCAAGAGCGATCGCTAACGCTCCTTGTGCTCGCCTGTCGTGCTGTAGCCCCGGAGAGATCCGCAAGGCCCGTCCGCCGCAGGGCATCGACGCCGCCCGCGCGGCCTTCGAGCAGACGGCGGCGGCCACCGAGGCCGCGACGCCCTCGGAAGCCTAGACAGACAGCCCTCCACAAGGCAGAACCCTCTCCTCCGTGCCTCCATGTCGCGCTGCAGTCGAGCGCGCGGCATCTCTCGATTCGCGTTGAGCTTCATACACGTGCGGGGACTTGCTTCCACTCGCGCAATGCGGCGCCAATCGCACTACAACCGATCGTTAAAGCTATCGCCCTGGGGGACGTCCTTCCATGCCAGTCGGGCGCTTCGCTTCGTCGTACTCTGGCCTCATTGGTCACCTCTTGACTGGTGTCGCGGCCTCGGCGGCGCCCCCACCGCGCGCGTCCGTCTCCGAGTCGGGCTCCTCGGCCTCGAGCGCCCGCATGCGCTGGTCCAGCACGAGCAGCAGGTTCTGCACCTTGCTCATGTCTCCCCGTAGCCGCACGAGCTCGTCCCGGTCGGCGGCGAAGGACCGCAGCGTGGAGTCGCACGCGGCGGTCGCTTGCTTGGCGGCGTCCGCACCTACCGGCTCGCCCTGGCGCTCCAGCTGCGGGTACCCGAGCTGGTAGCTGGCGATCGCCGCCGTCGAGAAGCTGTAGAGCCCACGCAGCTCGTCCAGCGCGCTGGGCGTCGTCCGGTACTGGCGGCCCAGCACGGCCTGGCACTGCTTGCACAGCAGCTCGTGGAAGGACGCGCCGGCGGCAGGTCCCTCGCGAGCCGTCTGCGTCTCGGGCGCCAGCGCCACGTTGGTCGCGTCGCTGAGCGTCACGAGCAGCAGGTCGGCGTTGGCGCCCACGAACGCGTACGAGTCGCCAAAGATGGACCGGCACGTGCCGCACTGGAACACCACGGGCGCCATCGCCTCGTCCGCGTCGTCCTCTTCTTCTTCCTCTTCTTCTTCTTCCACGTCTGCTTCGTCGCCATCATCCGCCGCGTCCGCTTCGAACGCGTACAAGACGTCCGCCGCCGCG
Organism: Phytopythium mirpurense; assembly: GCA_023338055.1. NCBI lineage: Eukaryota > Oomycota > Peronosporomycetes > Pythiales > Pythiaceae > Phytopythium > Phytopythium mirpurense. The sequence continues at coordinate 73,036 of JAADXZ010000028.1, forward strand.
CTCCGCCTGGACGACGCCGAGCGCGTGCGGCGGTCTGTCCTCGCCACGGAATACGCGTCGCCGTCCGCTCCCTCCTCGTCCACGTAGTTCTCGCCCGCCTCGGCGTCTTCCACGTCGGCCATCGCCTCTTCCAGCTCCTCGCTGTCCACGTCCGCGTCCCCGATCCGGCCCAGCACCTGCTTGTACGAGTACGTGGCCTCCTGCAGCTCGCGCACCTGAGACTGCTGCCGGCGGTGCGTGGAGGGCACGAGCGCCGCGCGGGCCTGCACCTTCTTCGCGCGCGGCTTCTTGCGCGCCGACAGCACGTTCACGACGCGCGCCGACGACTCCTCCGGCAGCTCCATCCGCGTCATTTCTCAAATCGCAAATCAGCTCTATGAGCAGCTCCTGTCGTTTGAATTTGTAATTCATTTCAGTATATAGCAGTACATTCCAAGTGATTATACATATAGTATACTGTTTTACGATATTATTAGCCTTGATTCGGCAACTTGATGCTGGAATTGTGTTGCGGAATCCAGACTGCAACTGGTTCATCATTCCACCGGCGACCCGACCCCCTCCCTCGACCACCCGTGACGATACAGTAGCCAGCAGCGAATGAATGCACTGCACGTGCACCGAGTCAATTGTATCTTGTGTTGGTGGACGCATCCATTCGATGCGCGCGCTCCTTCCTTGTCGTCACCCCACTGCCGACGTCTCTGGCTTGCGCTCCAATGTCGGACGGCGACGAGTCTCGACACTCCTGGGACAGTCCAGCACTTGGTCGCTCGGTGGCTCCGACGCTCTTAAGCATCCATCGAGACGCCGACAGCTTGCGGACAGTCTCCATGCTCGTGCAGCGACCGCGTCGTCCAGGCACGTCACTCCGAATGCACTACAGTACGCATGTAAAACGCGCCACGGCCGACGGTCCGACCCAAGGCCCCTGTCGCCCTCCCGTTGGTGCGCACGCTTGGGCGCGTCTAGAAGCTCTTGTGGCTGTGGCTGTTGTTGTTGTTGTTGTAGCAGTTGTTGCTGCGGAACGCGTTGTACTGCGGGTGCAGGTCCTCGAACCACGGGTGCGCCATGGCCGCGCGCGGCGAGATGCGCTGGGACGGCTCGTAGACAAGGAGTTTCTGTCCGATACAGCCACAGAACCCACCGTCAGGTCAGCCCACGCCTCCAAGTGCACTGGCATCCCCCCC